>OX393578.1:5777793-5902778 GCA_947652605.1 Elmis aenea | reverse complement strand
AAATTCTTTTACACACCTGTTAAGTTAAATTGTGGATTTTATCGACCAACAGCTCAACCTTGACTTCATGCGCACTTAGTAAGTTATTTAGCTTTTATCGGGTAATTTATATTGCGTTTTCAAATAATAAAAATATGCTACACAACTTTCACGTTCAATTTGGATGAGGGGAAACGTAGAAGTTTACTCGACCTTTTTTTATACCACGGAAACGTATTACGCAACATTTGTTAAGACCAATTCAATCTTTATTTTAATATGTAGTTTTGTACGATTGAGAATCTAGTTCAATAACTTAACAGTAGGCAATTGGGTTGGTGTATGAGAAATGTTCTGCTGGAGATATGGAACAGTGCTGAGGGTTGTTCGACTGGCTCATATATCAGCTAAATTTTATTACCCCTCCGCAAATACGTTTTCTCATTTATCACCAATCGAGAACGGTTTTCCGTAAACCTACCTTAAGCACATCCCAGGTTTACCACAAATTCCATAAATAAAAGTACGCAACGTAGTCACAAATATCGACTTTGATTCATGGTTAATACAACAAAAAGGATTCTAGAACAATACATGGAATTATATGAAATAATAACGAACCAACCATACACACTTACAGCCATTGCAACGAAAAAGGTGTCGTCAAAAATATATTCGTTTTAGTCACGAATCTTCGAAGGAAATATACTTATCCCCATGGCAACGGTTGTCATACCTAGATCATTTCAAAAGCTTTTGAACTCGACATGTGTTTTGGAAGCTTAAAGACAAGCTATTGTTCCACATGAAACGACAAACCTCAATATTCCATGTAGAGTTCTGGAGCGTTGTCGTAAAGCGGATATCGTCGGGTGGCGAAGCACTACCTTTTTAACACTCATCGATGCATTTTCCGCACTGCAGTCGTCATATACGGGGGCAAATGACGTGAACAAAGCATTTATTAGAGAAATAAATGCTGCAATAACCTTTTTAATAAGGCCATAGCCAACTACGACTTTCATTTAAAAAAATGCAAGTTTGTGTTATAGCTCGGAAATCGAGAGTGCTATGAAAGTTTTGTTAACATATTAAAAATCTTCGTAAAAATATCTATAAAAGCCAGTTTTTATATTTGTTCTAGCTCATGTGCTTACGAAATTATTCAAGTTTGAAAAAATCGACCTTTTTCAGTTTTTTCAAAATATTTAAAAAAGTTTTTGACGTAGGTCAAATTTGAAAATGGCATCAGATTCCCCTTTAAATTCTACACAAATTTTCCAATTTAAATGTTTCTATATCTTTAATATTAACAGAGTTACCCATACAATAGGTTAGAAAAATGGACACCCTGTATAAATAAAAACAATTTCATGATACCTGGCGCCTCCGCCATTTTTAACAATCATTACAAAACGGTTTGTTTAAAAATGTTATTTGTTTTCGTTACTTTATTAATTGTGCTGGTTCTTAATTATTTTTAGCATGATTAGTTTCGATTTAATTGCAAAGAATTCATTTTAGCAGCTGAACAAGTGAAACCTTCGACGCGCTTTCAACCTGGAAATCAAGCAAACAAATTGAACATAAGCAATTTCCCGTTCGAATTACATATTTACCTTGATGTTATTAATTTTTGGAAGCCAGTTTTACTGCTAAGAAATAATTCATGTTAATGTCATAATAAAATTCAGTTTGTTTATGGCTTGATTTATTTATCTGATCGCTTCAAGTAAATTCGCAATAAGACGTTAGTTTTCCGTTCATGTAATCGCTCTCAAAGCAATATATTATGTCCACAAAATTAATTAAACCATACTAAAACGTACTTCCAGTAAAGTCGTAATGAAAAAAACGTCGCTGTTTATTGCTCACAAATCAATTTCAACATTCGTAGCAGCTCTTAACGTTCCTTCTGGATTATAAATTATTTTTGAACATGATCCGTTATTAAATTCGCGCGTAAGTAATTTGATCGCGACTAACACTCAGGACTGCGTATGTTTTTAAATTTTATGGTATCTGGAAGTTTTGATAATAAAGTTTTACCGTTTCAGTCTTTTATGAAATCGAGGCGTGTCAAAAAAAACATGAATGTATGCATTTTAGAATGGAAGGTAAGTGGATAGTGAAGCATTAACGTCATCAGACGAGGTCATAGGTAACCGGGGGTTGTTTCATGCTTGCTGCAGATGTTCAATGAACTGTTGGAGGGGGACTTGGTATGAGAAAATCAATATTTCGCTCTAGGTGGGGGTAGGAGAGGCTCACTTTGCGTGGGCGGTTGTTTAGAGGGGAAGCCGCTGGCGCGTGGCAAGCAGCAAGTGGTCGTGTTACAAACACACATATATCAAAAAATTCTTTACATACACCACACAACAAGCAAGCACGCGGCTATGCGAACCTCCAGCAACAGTTTCAGCCCATCACACCCTTGAAAAAAAAAATCGGAACAAGAAAAAAACAAGCGCTGAACAGATGATCAGCGTTGGAATAGTACGAATCGAACAAGTGGTCGCCACCCACGTACCATCGTGAGAATTTCAAATCATAGTAGGTCACTTACCTTTATTCTATCTCTACCTTGGTACTACAAAGATCGCATTATCAATTTTGTACTCCCCATGCCATCGGTGTTTTCGAAATTGGAGCTTCTACCTCGAAGAGACAGTCCTGAAATTAATTTGAACGGAAACTAGCAAAGTTTGCGTGGGTGTGTTTCGATATTCAGCGTAATAATTTGAAAAGTATGTAACCTTGACTTCCTTCGAGAAACCTTTGACGAAGGACGAACGCTTTTAATGATATTCTGTTTACAAAGTTGATATTAAAGCTGGCATTGAAGCTTTGTCTGATGTTTTTTTTTTGTACTCGGCCTTTTGAGCGTGCAGTTTATTACATTGTGTATTAAAATTTTGTGATGATTTCCGATTTCCGTTCGTGTGTTTATGAAGCAGACGATTTGCTATGACTCTTCGGAGACCAGTTGTAAGACGTTGTCCTGGTACTTAGCAATATGCTCCAAGCCTAAAGTCTTCTTTTGTAACTAGGCATATGCTTTTTGTCAAATTTTTCTAACCATAATTTTTCGTTTTCGAAGCGAATTTCTTCGAAATTGTTCTTGAACAGTTGTAATAAGTGCAGGATTTCATGTGGACGTCTACTCCTTGGTTACTCTTCCACTACAAAAAATTGCTTATATCGATTGGTGGTCCTATTTTTTTTGTTATTCTTATTGGTATCAATTACTAAGAAATTAATTGGAAAAAAAAATGAAAGCAGAACAGACAGCCTTCATGAAAGGAAAACAAGCACAAGATCATATAAGTATAAGAAAAATAATAGAAAGAGCAAACGAACAAAGGAAAAAATAATATCTAGCATTCTTGGATCTGAAAGCTGCATTCGATACAGTACCATGAGAAAAATTGTAGAACTGCCTGGAAGTACTGAAGGTCAGGGAAAAACTTACCCGGGCAATAAAAAGTGTCTACAGAAAAGTTAGAGGGGAAGTACGAATAAAAGGTAAATGTTCCAGGGAATTTGCATTGCAAAGAGGAATTAAACCTATTCAAACAGACAGAATACTGAAAATTTGTGAAAGAAACACACCGAAAGTCGGATACAAAGATCTAAGGCCTATTCTGATACAGAGCCTATTATACGCAGGTGATATAGTAATAGTGGGAGATAACAGAGTAGACATACAAAAGTCGTTGAACCAGTGAAACGTAACAATACAACAAATGGGAATGGAAATAAACACAGGGAAAACAAAAAGTAATGAAAATAAATGACGCAGAAGACCAGCAATACATTAAGTGCGGTGACGACGTACTGGAACAAGTCACAACAATGGAGTACCTAGGAACTAAAATAAGTGAAAACGGGAAAATAGACACGGAAATTCTAAGCACAACTAGAAAAATTTCGAGATTATACCACCAAATAAACAAAACAATTCTTGGGAAAGAAGAAATCAGTATGGAAACAACAACCAGAATCTACACCACGGTTGCAATACCAACTATGTTGTATGGAAGCGAGACATGACCCCTAACAACTAAACACAAGAAGAGGCTAAAGGCAGCGAAATGAAATTTTTAAGAAAAATAGCAGAAAAAAACTAAAAGAGAAGTGTAAAATTAAAGACATACAGAAAAACCCAAAGAAAAAACCAGTATTCCAAAGTATAGAAGAAAAACAGCTAAAGTGGTAAGGGCACGTACAGAGGATGCCGCGGGAAGCATTGACAAAAAGAGTAAGGGAATCAAGGAGGTATGGGAAGAGACGGACAGGTAGACCAACAACCAATATGGAAAAAAAATTGAACAACATGCCCGCGAACGAGGAAGAACAGTGAAAGAGATGAGGGCGATGGCGGCAGTCAGGAAGGAATAGAAAGGATGGGTGGAGAAGCCTCAAAAGCCGACGCCGTAAGGCAAAAGGCAATAGAAAAAGAAGAAGAAGCATCAATTACTTGGAAATTTGGTTTACTGTTTGTTCTACTTCTGTGACGCCATCATCGCGATACGCCTCTTTTTCGAACCTCTCTCCGTGATTATAGTTTCAGAAATAACTTGCAACTCATAAGCCTGTACGATCTATAAATTGCTGATTCTAAAATACCTTTACCTAGCATTGACCCCGCATGATTAAGGATTTAAACATCTTTTCATGTGGGACAGAGCTAATGGCAAGCGGAAAATCTATTTTCTCTCGTTATTTTTTTGCACCAACTTCCAGGAATGAAGTGGAGATTATTAGCGTTAATTGTTGGTAATTAATCGAATTGCACACCAACCAATTCAAGTAAAATAACAATATGTATCGGCACAATACGTCAGAGTATGTGGCGTACCTCTTAACTGCATTGTTGGCTAACACCATGAAAAAGTAAACCAAGTTACAATGAAATAAAAAAAGTTTTTAGACGTCTTCTTCCCATTTACTGATTTAAAAAAATTGCTCGTTTAGTGCTGGTTATTAAATCTGAAAATGAACTGCTAGAGGGCTTAAAAGGAAGCAACGATATTGCATAATTCTAAAATTTACCTCTTCTGCATAATCCAATAAAAAAACAATTTATTTCGTGCTTGCGTTCATGTTTAGTGGCGCGGTTTTGTTAAATATGTTCCAAGCTTGTATTCACGTTACTTTATTCGTGTTTACCAAGAGTTTGCGATTTATTTTAATTGGGAAACGAAAAAACCCAAAAACTTTGTTTAAATTTGTAGTAGGACCATCAAGTAAACTTGAAAATATATAACGGTTGCTCAAAATAATACGGCCTTAAATTGTGGGAGTATTATTTTGTTGTTGTAAACAGCTTACATTAATTACCGATGTTAACTTAATGTGGGTGGATTTATTTTACAACAGACAAGAAAACAGTCGTTAACTCGCTAAAAATAAACAAGAAGGAACACGGTTTATGACTTTGACGTAAAACGTTATCGATTTGGTTGTATGTGCACGTTTAAAACTTAATTCATTGTTAAATTCTTGCTCATGTTATAGAATTTATAATGATCTAAAAAATCTTCGAAGCTTTAAAAAAGCAGAGTTGCAAATTTTTGGGTCTTGGAGGTTTTTAAATAAGATTATAACATTTCACTGTGCAAAAATTGGCAGATGATCCGTTTAATTTGCACCCTCAAACATTTTTGTATAAACACATTTCACGAGATCTTCCTTTTGAAAGATTATTGGCCGGTACATCAAAGAATTTGAGTCGAAACCTTATAAAATTGTTTCGCTGAGATGTAAATAAATACATATCACTTTATTTACTTTTGTTGTATCAGATTACTGTTCAAATCGCTAGAGACGAGTCAAAGATCAAACAAGAAATTGCTACACAAAGCTCAAATAACATCGTGTTTTTGTACGACATAAGGCATAACTGATTAATTACTTTTGATACAGTGACGGCTAAATATTTACCCAATTCAAGTTCCAAGAGGCGTTGCTACGCACGCCATTTTGCTTTTGTGTATCTTTGTATATAATAAACGAGCGATTTCCTTTGCTTAAGAATAAAATCCATTAATAATTTTAAATTTACATACGCGAATAATTCAACAATGTTCAAGAGTTTATGCTTTGTATAATAATAATGTTTCAAGGGTTAACACGCTGTTTGTAAGTTGTTGTAGATGTGTTTCCTTTATAATGAAGGTTTCCAGGACAATTGAATCAATGTTATTATTTGAATCCACTTAAATTAGTTTATGAATAAAACGTGCTCAGAAAATCATGCTTTGCACAACGAGAAATACAATGGCTTGACTTGTTCATTTCGAGTAATATCAAATCCATTTTATATGACGTTTTTGTGATATGTATAAGCCATCCCAGCAGTTGAAATATATATAATTTAGGCACAAAAATATAAATTTGTGTTCCATGGAGTTGTAAAATTCGCTTTCAAGGTGACATATGTTTTGATATAACAGCATATTTCAAAATGTGTGTGTAAAAGAAGTTTGTTTTAGTATCAAAATTGTTCATTTCTTAAATTAATTCAATGAAATACGCTTGGATTTTATTTTCTATGTTATGAAAGTGTAAAGAAATAATTCTAGAAAGTATAAGCGATGGAAATAATTGATTAAACCATCAATAAACAATATGAGCGATCAAAATGACTAATGGTGGATGCGCCGGTTTCGAATACCTTTTTCTGCTGTCTCCCTTGGGTCAATATGACCCATTTTAAAATGTAGTTTCTTTTATCTCTTATGTCTTTTAATATTGTTCATTAATATCTTATGGCTTTGTTTATTTAGTTGTAATGTATCACTACCCAAATTATTTTTCAAAAATTATGTTGTTCTTCGTGGTAAGAAAAATTTATACAGATGTATCCCTCGGGTCAATATGACTCTTATGTGGAATATAGCTATAACTTGTAAAACTGTAGTGCTACAATCATTTTCTTTGAAACTAGTGATTATTCATTTTATAAATATCTAACAGTAACAAGTTTATACATGATTTCTAAGGTCTACAATAGCTATTTGTATCAAATCGATAAGCAAGCAGCTCTACAAGTCTAAGCAAATAAATACTTTACGAGTTTTTCATGTATTGTATTAGTGTACATAAAGACATCTCCAAAAATACTGACTATAGTTTTACACCTCCAGCAATAAAAAATTGTTCTAGTTTGGTTATTATTATATCGTAAGTAATGGCAGCTCGATTTCTAAAAACTGAAGATTTAGAGGCACTACTAAATGCATCAGACAGTGGCGAAGAATTTTCTGAACTAGATAATCACGCAAGTGAAGACAACGAATATGAAACGTCAGATTTGGATTACGAAGCTTCAGATAATGATAATACCTAGTGGTTTTGTGCAACTCGTTAAATGCCATTAGTTTTTTTAAATTTTACAGCATCGGGTCTCATAAAGCGTAAGATTTTCATCGATTTGAAATATTAGTCCACTAAATAGAACATTCTGGAACTGTTCCAAAAGCCAGTAGACTTAATTCTTGAACGAAAAAATATATAACGGGCCGTTATGGGCGGCTTGGCAATATTTATTATTTACTGGCTGGATATAAGATAAAAATATTAATAACAAATGCAAAAAAATGTTAGCCAAACATTACTATTTCAACAATAAATAAAGTTCTTATTTTCTGCTTGTGTGTATTAAACAAAAAACCTAGTTGAGGAAAATATATTTATTTTTTGATTAAAGTTTAGTCTACAATACAATTTTATGTTAAAGTATATTTTATTTTGTTCTAAACATGACCTTAGACTGTAGTTTTCAATGAAGTAAATAAGTTAGAATTCTGTTTAATATTTTTGGATCTTTTGCCTAAATTAATTAATAACAATATTTAAATACGCATATAGTTGAAAATGAGACATTTAACAACGCAGATACAAGTCTCAAAATTGGTCCAGAAGTACCCTAATAGCAGATTAAAAAAAATAATAGATGTGTGCCTTTCAGACTTAAGTTGTGTATTTAATACATATTTAATAGTTTGAGTGATTCATTTTCAGTGTCATATAAATAAGTTAAGTTAAACATAACTTGCTTAAAAAAGTTACTGATGAAGGAACAGGAGTTTCAGAAATAGTCTGGTTTTTCTATAAACGAGATAGTTTATAAATAAAAAGATAAGTAAATTTTAATTTACTGTATTTATTTTAACCTTGTATATATTTAAATTTAAAACAAAACGCTGTAATTATTCAGTCATTTATAAAATGGCCATCTTCTTGTCTGTTGCGTTTCGTGAACTTATTTTTCTTTTAATGACAACATTTGATTTTATTATATCGTTGTCATATGAAATAATTTTATAGTACCACATTGCATGAATGACTACAAAGCAATGTAAATTATTTACCATTGTTTCCATTGACAGTGTACCATAAAGTACAGTATTGTACTTCAACAATAAAACAACAATAAACTTGCATGTTTTGTTCGTTGAGGTAAAAGTTGCATTTTTAATTTTATTTGTTATGGACAGCTTCATATTTCATTTGTGCTTTGATTAGTGAAACCGGTATATGAGAACAATTTTTGTGGTTTATCGTATATAAGTATGTTTCAACACGAAGTTTTATTTGAACCCGCGAGTAAAAGCTTTTTTTTTGGACGTGTGCAAGTCGCTCACCGTAAATAATATTCGCAAAGCTAAAATCCATTCATAACTCCTTTGAAAATATTTTGTGGACTGATGTAATTCAACGAAAATTTTAGCGGAGGACGAATTTAAAAACTTTTTCTATTTAAATTATCATAATGCGTGACGAAATACTGACGTTTTTTAAGTGAAATTCTAGTAAAAGAAAAATTTAAATATGAAACATACCTACTTATATTGGAATAAAAAAAGCTTTTCTGTTTTTAACACTAATTAAAAGTTCAGAATTTCATGTTGCAACTTTTAAAACTAATTTCCAGTTGCTAAAAATAAATTAATGATCATGAAATATTCATTGATGATAAGCTTAAAGAGTTATGCACAGGATGTCCCAAATACTTCTACACAGTTAAAAAGTATTGTATCAATTTTAACATAAACAACTAAACGTCATAGCCAAGTAAATTTTTCAACTTTTAAGCAAATTCGTGTATTATTTTGTATTTTATAACTCTTTATTGTGGTACAGTGAACATGGCTAAATTTGAACACTTTGAAAAGTTTAATATGTTAAAAGTTTACATTGTAAGTAATAAAAACGTAGCGGCTGCTGCAAAATTTACTTGGAAATGACGTTTCGTTGTTTACTTATTGCATACATCACATTTTTACGAAATCATGGCAAACTTTGATAAGGAAATTTTTACATAATTGGTCATATCTCGGTTATGTTTTGCAACAAATATATAAAGCTATATATTTTTGAAAAGCTAAAAAAAATCTCTTTCATATAAAGTCATGGCTAACTAGGGTTTCTATTTAAAAAAATGAAAGTTTACTTCATATCTCGAAAGTCAAGGTCGCTAAAAAAAGTTTAATTTTGATTTTAAATTAAGCATAAAAATCTGTATAAAAAACCTTCATAGCACTTTGTTCTATTTTGATAAATAAAGAAGTTATAGGAAATTTCATTTTTCGTCTGTAGTGCCAAAATGGTAAGCGTTATAAAAAATCTGATTACATAGGCGTTTTTCTCTCTAAAAATTAGCCCAAGAGACCGATATCAGATTTTCGCTAACTATTACGGTAACCGAGATACCTTGTAGGACATTCGAATTTGGTTCACCTTGTATAACACTTTTAAGATAAGCGACGCCCCCTTGTTGAGCTTCGAATTTAAGATATCGTGTAATCTTGGAGAATTCAATGTGACAAAAATTCAAAGCGTCCAACTGAAGCAAAAGGTTTTCTCAAACTCCTGGGAGTATTCAAAAATAAATATATTATATCCACAATCTAAGAATACACAAATTTAACACCGAATGTTTGCTGTTCAATAAATATGTTTTTTTATTGGTGAAAAATTCTGATAACACTTTTCTTTTCTAGGTTCAGGAGGCAGTACATTATTAGGGGTGATAGCCGGATTTGGAGCTCTCCTGCTAGTTTTTTTGTTGTATATCAACAAAAAATGGTGGTGGGGAGCTGTAGGGGGTATGAGCTGTTGTGACGAAGCTTGTCCTCCGATATCATCGAGGCCAGTACCCTCGCCTCCGTTACCGTCCACTTCAGCACCACCCCCTAGACATAAATTAGGTTAGTTAGATGCAAGTTTGTATCTAGTTTCATGAGCTTCAGGTATTTAATCCATTTAATGATGTCGAAGTCAACTATAATTAAAAAGATGCGTTTACCCGCCAAAAAAATAGCCAAGAAGAGGCAATTGATAAATTTAATTACAACAAAACAATTTTTATAGCACAGTTCCAATAGCAAAAATATTTTTAATAGGTAACAACCTTCAGACAAAATACAACAATCAAAATTTTTCTTCTTCTTAATCGGTTTCTCTTGTACCTTTCGGTGTCGAGGGATTTTTCCTAGTTCTTGATTATGTTTCTCCATATTTGTCCATCATTGGCTAAATGTGGCACATCTCTCCAGCTGATTTCTTTTTCTTCTAGTCTCTGCCTCACTTATTTTCCCATTTTATTCTTGGTCTTCCTCTACTTCTTTTTCTCTCCATTTTTATTTTCCATCCCATTTTTGCGTACCTGCTTTCTAGCAGTGTAGTAGATATTCCAGCCATCTTAATTGATTTGTCTCCATCTTTTTCTTTGTGGCTTACACCCTTGATCTATCTATCATTGGCTAAATGTAGCACATCTTTCCAGCTGACTCCTTTTTCTTCTAGTCTATATCTCACTTCGTTTTCTCCTTTTGTTCTTGGTCTTCCTCTACTTCTATTTCCCCCCATATTTATTTTCCATTCCATTTTTGCGTACCTACGTTCTGGCATGCGTAGTAGATATCCCAGTCATCTTAAGTCTCTATTTGCTCATACTGTATTATCTTCTTAATGTATCTGCCCATATCCCCAGATTATGTTCCTTTTCGCGTTTAGCCAATAGCACCCCATCATCTGCTGAGACAGACAAACAGACAGACAAAAAATGTTTATGAGAGAGGGATTGGTTCCTCAAGCCATACCTAAAAGTACGTGTATTTCTAAAAACGAATAAAACTACATGAAACACTTTGTTACAATTTTATTCGTTTGTATTGGTGACAGCGAAGCCATAAAGAATTAGTGTTAATTAAAGTTCAATTAATCTCTAGGTTAAGGACAACTGGCCGACCTAAACATCGATTTTCATGCTGCCTGAAATTCATTGTCTACTGAATAAATAATAGAAACAATAAAAGTTTGCGTGTTAACAAAAAGTTGGAGGTCTATACGATGAAAACTTTTAATAATTTGGTTTTGTAGCACCTTTAGCTTTACCGTTTCGGCATTTCATCGTGAGTTTAATTAGCTGTGTGTGAATTATTTTGCGAGGTAATTTATTTTTTCAGATGTGTTAATCGCACAGTTTTCCCGTATTTAATTGAAAATTGATTACAAAAACGAAAGCTTCAACCATGGGCGTCCTCAGAAAATTGTCCAGCGGGAGGCAAAGCTTGCAGTAAAATATTAACGAACTTTTAACTCGACCCTCTTTCATTTGGTCATTAATGGAGTACTCGATTCCAGGGAGGGGCAAGTGCCCTGTTTGCCCCTGTGGACGCCCATGACCAACTGTAGAACGTTCTAGCAAGAAAGCCATTTTCTGCTTTGTTGATTAAATCTCATTATATATAATTTTTCTCGAGGGGCATTACCGTAAATTGCTTTTGATCTTTTACAGCATTAAATATGAAACAACTTAAAGAGATTAGTATTGTTTTTTCTGTCTTTTCTTAATCGGCTTAGAGAGAAGGATTAAGCTGTTCGTGGTTCTGGCATTGTAAATAAATTTATGTTGAAAGATATGAGGCCACGTTAAATGATTGTAAAATCGATAAATTAAAGAGTAATGAATAATTTATTATACAATTGGTGCCGCTAATTGGTTGCTTTGAAATAAAAACACGCCCAAGGAAGGTAAACTTTGTTAAAAGTTTAATTGGAGGTTTCTTAATTTTGAGGTTTATCTGTATTTCCCCTTGGACACAGTGGAATATCAAAGGAAAATATTGGAAATCAATTACGTTGTACAGTGTGTGACAAAATCTTACGTTAAGTCAAGTATTTGTTAACAAGATTTACATTTATCTTAAATAATATTGTGTACTATATGTACAGGGTACTTGAAATTCGAGTTTAAGCATGGGGATCTCGCTTATTATAATAGATAGAGCATAGGTTTAAATTTGGCAAAGTTGCTAAATTTTGTGCTTATTGATAATCTGAAGAGAAATTTGAAATATCTCAAACGGTATCTGAGAAAATTGGGAAAAACCGAAAAACACACACACAGCTTCAATATTCATTTATTATTAAAGACATTTCTTGAACCTTTCTAGTGAAAGCATACTCCTTTGATGCGGGGGATTCCAGTTCGGAATCTGAGATGGGAATTCATCAACCTCAACAAGGACTTGCAGATCCTTCGGGATCGTCTCGTTCCTTCTACCCGCCAAGACCAACCCACGATCTCATTTCTTTGGTAGAAAAAGGCAGAGTCGGAATCAGTAGCAATAGCTCGTGTTGTAGTTCAACAACGAGTTCTGTTGGAGAGAGACACGGAATAAGCGCAACAAAAGTTACGGCAGAAATAAATAGTAATAATAGTCGTAGGTAAGGTCCTTGCGGATTCGTTTAAAAAAGACAAACAATACTGATTCGTTTTCTTTAGGTCACCAAACGAATTAAGAGAAACTAAAATCGACAATCAAGAAAACGAGTACCAAAAGTTTAGTTCTGAGAATAAAGTAGCACAAACAGATATTAACAGTAATAGAGACGTAAGTTTCCCTAATTAATTTCTTATACTTTTAATAATGCTTGGGATAATTTTCTTTAGAGAAAATGACTTTAACATTGGTTACATTTGGGATAATATCCCTCCACATTGTCCTATCTAAATTTTAATGTGATCTTGGGCAATATGTCCTGGGGCTTCGTCTTGTGTTTCAGCTCTAGGAATATGATTTTTTTTTTAAATTTCAGTGCATCGTTGTAATGAACCCCGATGTTGAAAACAGTGAATTAATGTCTTGTGTTGGGTCAGAACCAGAAGCACAGCTCGTCAGCAAATGTGGTCATTTAGAAATCGCTCTTTTGTATGACGCACCTATGCGTAAGATGACTGTCCATGTCTTACAAGCTAGGGACATCCCCAGTCGTGACAGAGGTCAACCCACACACACACAGGTACAACAATTTTCTTATTTTGTACTGTACTTGAAAGTAGAAAGGTGGACAAACAAAAAAATCGTAAGATACACTTTCAGAAACACAAGTGGATTCAAATTATCATCAGTTTTATTTAATCATTCAATAATATTATATCCTCAACCCAGTTGGAATTTTTCCAACTGGAAAACTCGTATCCACAGGAATGTTTCACGTATTTTAAACACCATGAATGTCTGAATATTGGTGCAATTTTTAGCTGGAGAAAACCAATCTTAGAGGCTCTTTAAATGATTTTTTACTGCTAAAAATTGTGCCAATATTCACGTATTTCTAAAGTCCTATTTGCCAAAATGCTTCAGGGATGATAAAGTTTATGCTTTGGGGATCTTCCCTTTTTAGTAAAAATTGTTTTTAGTAAATTTCTCTTCGTATTTTTTACAGGTGAGGTTGATTCTGCTACCTAGTAAAAAGCAGAAGCACAAAACGAAAATAAGATCTGGGGAGAATCCTCAATACATGGAGAGTTTCCTCCTGCATCGGGTAAATCCTGAAGACGTTAACTCAATGGGTATTCGACTTCGTGTTTATGGCTGTGAACGAATGCGAAGAGAAAGACTTATTGGTGAATCTGTCGTTAGTTTTGCCAACATTAATCTCGAGTTAGAAAACAATTTTTGGCTAAACTTAGAGCCTCGAGCAAATACCACAGTAAGTAAACTTTTGGGTTGTTACATACGAAATGGGAAATAAAAAGGTTCTTAATCAAACAAGTTTATTCAATCAAAATGATCTCAATGCACTTTAACATATTTTTGTCCACGTTTTGGAAGCATTTATTCACTCAAACAACTGAGGATTTAGTGCAATCCACACATTATATATTGTTCAAACAAAACATACCAGAGTATTCAAGTGAAGATTGAATTGCTATGGAATATCCTGAAATATGCCGTTTTGTCTAGATTATTTCAATATCCCATTTCATAAGTAACGACCCAATTATTTAACATGATAATTTTTAATGGATAGGGATGAGAAAACTGAATTTATTTCTTTTAGTTACACAATTATACAGGGGAACTGATGAGTTTGGCTCGATCTGATAGTACGGGATCAACTCACTCCATGCAGCACGGCGGTGTACCTGAATTACTACTTGGTTTATCATACAATGCCACTACGGGTAGACTTAGTGTAGAAATCGTCAAAGGCTCGCATTTTAGGTAAATAGTAATCGAATTCCGTTTTGGGCAAAATTTACAGAATACGTTTTCAGGAATTTGGCTTTGAATCGAGCCCCAGACACGTACGTTAAATTACATTTGGTCAGCAGTACTGGCCAACAACTTGGATATAGCAAAACAACAGTTAGGAGAGGCCAACCAAATCCACTTTTTAAGGAGACATTCGTGTTTCAAGTAAGTACGATCAATTATATGGTATTTATTCAGTTGGCCAAAAACTATATTATTTTTGTTCATGACACTTAAAACACTTGAAATATTCCAAAACATTCCATAGTAATATGTAGTTAATTCGTAACTGATTAAGAACTACAAATTCGTCCTAATCTTATTCTTACAAGTATAGTAATTCCTCGATTTACGCGAGTAATTGGTTCCACAAAAACCGCGCGTAAATGGAGCCATGGAAAATATGTTTAAAATAGGGATGTGTTGCATATTTTCATCTTTCTGGGCTGCAAAAATGTAAACTAAAGTTTTTTTTTAATATACAGCCTTGGCCAAAAGTATTGAGCACCCCGTAAATTCTTGAATACTTTTTTATTGTGATAGGATAGATTAAATAATATAATTATTGACAGTTCTCTTAAATTAATAAGGTGACCATTCGTCACAGCCCCCGATACAAAACTCAAGTCCAGGATTATTCTTGTCCCAGATTTAGGGGAAAGTACCCATGAATGGGACAGTCCTTGGATGGGACATTCTTAATAAACTATAGTTAAACACAAATCTTTATGTACGTGCATAGATGGTAAATCGCGTACCGAATGTACAACCACATTTCGAAGTTCTCATGTTGTATACAACACGATTGTATTACATACATTAGGTACGCGATTTACCATCTATGCACGTACATAAAGATTTGTGTGTAACTATAGTTTATTAAGAATGTCCCATTCAAGGACTGTCCCATTCATGGGTACTTTCCCCTACATAATTTTCTCAATAACTTTCAAAATAATTAATGTAAGCTATGGTACGGTACTGTCATCAGTGGCGTAGGCAAGAGGGGGTCGTAATAAATCAATATAGGGCCGGAGAACTGTTTATTGACATGAAAGCATCAAATATCCTGCTGCTAAAAATACTAAAAAAAGAGACGGTTGACCTAAAAATGTTGCATGATATTCACAAAAATTAGTCGAGGATTTTTTTGTAACCCTAGATCAGTGTCCCCTAAACTTCGAAAAAAATGGACACCTCATCTTAAACGTCATTGTAGCTTGTCAACGAGGTGTTTAAAACAATAGGAGGGTCTTTTTTGGTAAAACGTGAGTGGGGTTCTTTCGCCGAATTTGTAACAGCGCAAGGGTGCTCAATACTTTTGGCCTACGTCCATATCATTTATTTTCATCAGTTGCTCAACTTTAGAAAGAATCCATTAAAATTGCTGTCTTAATCCTCCACTCTAATTGCATATAAATATTTTAGAACCCTGGGTTGTATGGCATTGACCCTACTTTAATTTTCAAATACATAATTCAACCCGGTGTTAAGCGAATTGTTTAAAATTTTAAAGTTTTTAACCGCATTAGAGTGAATTCACGTAAATGGAGACTAGAAAATGGCAAAATTACTAATACATACGTATGGTATTTCAAAACTTATTAGGATAACAGAAGTATCTGGCTTATTGTTAAAGATAGAGGCGTAATTACTCAAAAAAATGTGCAGTTTTTTGATCCAATTTAAAAACATTTACAAATATTGCGTACCATTTTCGGATTTTGCCTGAAAAGTATTTTTTTTTTTGGATTGTATGTAATGTGAGTTTCCGTTAGTATTATAGAGATCAAAAAACTTTTTTAAGGGTTTTTATTTGCTTTTTTAATCAGAATCTTAGTTACTTACTCTACCTAAGGCCGTTCTACCTTTACTGGTGTACGGCTTGTTGGAGTTAAGTTATTGTGTGGGTTTTCTTTTCCATATCTGTCTCTACACTCCTCTTTCTTGCGTTTTTTGTTTTATTTCCTGCCCCTTGACTCCTCGTTTCTCTGTCGCTGTTTTTACTTCTTCCGTCCAGATTCTTCTTGGTCTACCCCTCCTCCTTTCACCTACTCTTGCCTCGTATATTCTTTTAACCGTTCTTTCTTCTTTCATCCTCATTATGTGCCCATGCCATCTTAGCTGCCCTTCCTCGATTCTGTGCTGCACAGGTCCCAAGTTCAGGTTCTCTCTGAAGACCTCATTCCTTATTTTGCCTTTCCTCGTTTTTCCCTCGATCTTCATGAAAACTTGTTTTTTTCAAAACGAAGCCCACAATTATGTTGGATTTTTTCCCGTTTTAAGTGCATTAAAAGTTTTGTTCTTTTAACTTCTAGGTAGCATTATTCCAGTTGGCTGATGTAACGTTAATGATATCAGTTTACAACAGACGAGGTGTAACCAAGAAAAAAGAAATGGTTGGATGGTTTAGTTTAGGTTTAAATTCTAGTGGAGCAGAGGAATTGGCCCATTGGATGGACATGAAAGAACTCCAACAGGAGCAAATCTGTCGTTGGCACATTTTGGTGCAGTCATAGTCCCACGTCCTATGAGAAATTTTTTTAAAATGTTTCTTGCATAAATAATATCTTGATGTACAACTCGGAGCAAAAAAACTTTAACGGCAATTGCGGCAGCTTTGTAATTTTTTGCTTCTAAGTGTACGAACTGTTCTTCAGTTTTAAGTTGTTAAAATGTAAAAAAAAACTTTTGCTTGCCTTATAAACTATCAAAATTTGTTGAATTGGGCCGCCGCCCGATGTCGTAAGATTAATGGACTAAAACAATCTATACATTCCATTAGAACACACTCCATAGTTACAATGTGATAATGCTGTCGGATCTGACTAATTCGAAATAAAAAGATACAAGGGAATTAGCAAAATTCAAAATTAATTGTCAAATACAAAGCTGCTTATGAAATTTGGGAGCTTTTCATTGTACAGGGTGTCCCAAATTCGAGATTTAACATGGGGATCTTGCTAATCCTAAAAGCTTTTAGGATAAGTTAGGCACTTGTGTAGAGCTTCAAATTTGGAACACCCTGTATACAATATATCGTCCTAATCTTGTAACATGCACAAATTAATTATAAGACTTAAAAATTATAAGAAAAGTATATAAAAAAAAAATTAAGTAGGGATGGGTATCTCTTATAAACTTTAACCAAGCGCTTATACTCTTACGACATATTACATATATAAAAACCAACTTAAAACATATTTATAACGTTACTCTATATGATAAAATTTTTGTAGAAACAATTTTTATACAACGTGAATTTCAAAAATCGGTCATAATAAGACAATTTGCTTTTTTGGGTCTTATTACTTTTGTGGAGCGATTTTTGAAATTTGGTCATTTTATATTTACGATAAAATGTGCATTTATTTAATGTTAGGATTAAAGAAATGTTTATAAAGTTGCTTAAACTGTAGATTTTATATTGTGTTACTATAAACATTTATTTCTGTAAGTGCTATTAACACACAAAATTTACGTGTACCTATTAATATAATGTATATTAAATAAATTTCATGTAAGAACATGTACATCTGCTTGTAAAATAGTCAATTTCATGTGTTCATTTAGATTTATTGATATCCCTTATGAATATGTATGACTTATGTGATAAGAAAAATGTGATCGGTATTCTCCTACCTGTGGAAAAATGAATTTAAACGAGTAATTTTGCCCAATTTAAATTACAGTAAGTTACAAAGATCAAATAAACTAAAATAGCAAATAATTTTGATAATTATTGCAAATCATAATGAAACTGCCTTCGATTGTTATTAAATTGCCTATAATGAACATGCACTTGTCTGACTTTCAGCTGTTTTTAACTAATACAATTATGAACCCATCGTCGGTGATTCACCATTGTTTCATAAGCTTGTTATCACTGCACCCTTTTCATCATTACAATTAATTACATGAATGGCAATTTAAAACAACAGGACATATGAATTAAATCTTGTCGCTCATTTAATTTCGCTTGACAAACAAGTTCCAAAATAAAACAGTAATGATTTGCAAAAATTACAAAAAAAATTAATTATTAAGAAAATATTAAACATGTTATCTCTGATATGTTTTTAAGAAAATTGTTTGGACCATGTAAATATACTCGCATTTAAAGAAAATTTATTACAAATCTCTATGTGATGTAAATAAATGAAGCTTAAGAAGCAACTATGTATAATCGGTAATGATTTTACTTGAAAAATGATTACTGTCTCCCATCCCTACACTTTGTATGCCTTTAAAATCTATTTTTTTCTGTATTAATGAATTTTAACAATTGTGTAAGATTAAGAATTGTATGTTTTTCTATTGTATGACAGTATTACTTATACAGCATGGAAAACTTGCACTTTACGTAAAGAAACGCACTTACTAAATTGTAATTAATCTTGTTGATTATATTCCAGGAATTTTTGTACAAAATAAACAAATTTTAATGTCTTGCATTATTTTTAGTTTGTTAACATTCCATAACATCTGAACTGGCCACTGGTAAAAATTTAATATAAGCTGTTTGTTAAAAAAAAGAGTTGGCTAATTTAACTAATGTATTTATTTACATAAACATCAAAGCAGTATTAACACTACAAATTTATCGTACAATTTAGTAACTATCTGCACGTGGCCCTGGTGCATACAATTCTGCTTTGCTACGTTCGCCAGCCGAATACTGTCTATTTCTTTCACTTCTCATAGCTATGCATCTCTGTGTTTGTTTGATACGACCAGCACATTCTTGAAAATCTTTAATAAGCGTGTCACATTTTACCCTGCCACGATCTAAGCCGTACGCTTCAAGGCAGTCGAGTACTTTCAATTCAAGATCGTTACATCGTCCATACCATTGATGATTGATTAAAGCTCCTGTTAGATCAGTAAAAGGAGATCTAAACCATGGTGAAAAGGACATAATGTATGATAAATCTGCGAGAAAAGGGGTTGTTATGTCATCAATGTTTTACTGGTACAAATTGATTATTACTTACATGTATTTTGTAAAAGTCCAAGATTTTAGCTTCTCGATTTGCAGAATTTGAGATCAATTACACAATAATTAAAATACTAGCCATAGATTAGTAAAATAAACTGCCAAATTTGTGACAGGTGATGATAACCTCAAAAACGAATTTTCTGCATTACCAACAGTTTCCAAAACACTGGGGGTCAAGGCCGCCTGTTTAAAAAGCATTTTAAAAAGTGCGAGGTCATTTCGGTTCACAATATCATACAATATTTTCGCGAAATTTAAAGTAAATAGTGAATAGAATGTATTAATATCGGCAATTTAGCTGTGTTCTTGAAAACTCTTTCGAATTTTGTAAGTAAAATAAACAATAACTTTTAGTACATCCTAGTTTAAAGGATTCATGTGGTTGATCCATGTTTTATCACAAATATTACTGCAGTCTCATTCTAAAACGATTAACCTTTCTCTTTTCAGTATTTTACCTATTTTTGTACCACTAGAACAAAGGTATTGTTTTCTGTTGTAGATTTTATTTGTGGTGTTAGTGATTGTGCATTTTGCTCATTAATCTAATCAAGATGTCCAGTTTAAGCACAGATGCCCAAGTTCGTTATCTAATTCAGTGGTTTCACGAATGGAGCGAGCTACAGCGATCAGATTTTCTACCGATATTGGCAGAAAAATATGCCAATCAAGTTTACGTTAACGGTATTGTAAACAGCATATCAGGTGTCAATTGCAACGAGAAACCCATGTCATTGTTTGAGTGCAGAGTAAGTTTTAATATTTTAGTTAGTAGCATTCCATAATCAACACTAAATATTTTCAGATTAAGCTTTTCAAAGAATGGTTTGGACAATGGAATAACGAGCAACGCGAGAATTTTTTAAAACGGATCAAGGAACTAGATTCTACTTTTGCTGATAAATTAAATGGTGAATTACAGAATGGGTTTGAAGAAGAGAATCATACTTTAAATGGTGAAGAAATATTGGAAGATTAAATTTGTTTCGGTTTCCAGCGTTTGTTACATGGACATTTTTATTAAGGAAATGTGATGAACAGTTTTTGCGGTGGTGTAATTGCAGTATCAGGAGCCCCCAAGTATAAGGCAAGTGTTGTTTAGTATATTTACGATCATTTCATAGAGAACCCTTGAATCAAAATATAAGGCCCCTGGGACATGCTATTTAGTCTTTTTTTTGTGTGCAATTTTTAAGAGATATACAGGGAGTTTTAAATGATCATTTACAGTGACACTTTTGGCAGCTATAAGTAAAACAACAGTAGTAGGATGTAAAAAAATTGAAAGTAGTTTTGTGTGAATAGCTTACTTATATATTTAAAACACCCTGTATAACTTGTAAATGGATATGGTAGTCTTTTAAATTTTTCTAGATGTTACGATGATATTTAGGCATGTAAAGTTTGTAAAATCTGTGTAACAAACGAATTGAAGTTGTTTTAAAAATTTCAGTCTGATATTTGCGCTTGAATAATAATTTTAAAAATTTAGTTGTAAGTTTAACTATTAGTATTTGCCGTTTTGTATTCGTGGCAACATAGATATAAATATTACGGTTTTATATTGTGCCAAGAGTATTAGTTAAAGGTAGCGAAAGGTAGATCATACTGTTGTCTGTATTATGCGGGTTATGACATTGTCTTGTCACTCTGAGCTCGAGATAATCTACCATTGTATGAGGTAATAATGTGTTAAAAGCAATTTAAAAATTTGTTTTACAGTTAGAATTTTAATTTTAGGATTAATGTGTGAAACTTTTATGATCTGCCATTGTTTTAAGATCTGTGTTGTTCCATAAACTGCAAGTCATTCTCGTACCTATTAACAGTTTTAAGTTTTACTAATTTTAACTTGGGTTGATTGATACTAGTGTTGAAAAGAAACTTTGTATTTTTACATGGATGATGAATTTTAAGATATACTTTATTAGTGTTAATTGTAAAATGATTTTAAAACAGTTCTAGTAGAAGCGTAGCTAATAATCTTATTGTAAGAATGTTGGAATACTGTAAATTACTCTTAAATTACATGAGAAGACTGATATAATTAATGCTAGATGGCCAAATATACATTAAAAAGATGAAAATTTTTGTAAACGAAATTTAATGTCGGTAATTTTGCATGAATAAATTTTGAATCTCGGTTATTGGCGATTGGCTCAACTTTTTATCCGCGATAATAATTTTCAACACTAGCAAGCGAAACGCTGGTTAAGTATTTAATGTGATAGGATTAATAAAAATTATTATATAGAAGTAATCTCGTATTGTTTAATTATTCGTAAAATAAAATTTTATTATATTAGAATAGATAAAATATAAGAAGTGTTTTAAAAAGCAGCTATGTTTTTAAAGTGATTTATTTTTATAATTTTTCCTTATTACATAAATACATAGTGGCATTTCACAGCCTTTTTTTTGCACCTTGTATATATTTTATTAACATTGTATAAAAATATAAAATAAAGAGTTTTAACAAATCTTTTTTTGTATAAAAACAATCTACTCTACATTATAGTCAAAGGCTTGACAATCACAACATATTCTGCTTATCCTTGGCCAACTTCACTCATATTTCACTCTGCAAAGACAGCTATGGCTTACCAGTGAAGTCGGCCAATAATGTAGCAGTTTGGTAACCAGAACTAAAGTGACCATATTTATATGTCCACTAATCCTTAGAATGCGAATGAGCCTGCAAAATTTTTTGGCACAGGATTTTGATATTTGGTTGGTTAAGGAATTCCGCTTCACGCAATATTCTCCTAACATCGCCCATTCGCTTATGTTTCACAGCCAGAAGATACGCACTTTTCAGTTGTTTGCTCTCGATATATGCCGATATCTAAACAAATACAGTTTTTATTATAACCGAACTATTTAAAAGTCTTAAAAAAATATTTCTGAATTTTATTTTTGTAACTAAAGAAGGTTAAATAAATTTAACAAATGACAAAAGTTAACTTTTTGATTTTATCAAGTTTTCTATGCATTTTAAAATGAATACAGCTATAGTCTGTCTCAGATAAGAATAGAATAGCCACAGTGGATTAAGATGAGGTTGCACTAAAAGAAACAAATACACAATCTCCATCTCTTTCTTTAAATATTATTTGTGTTTATAATTCAGTTTACACTAGTGTTCTCCAACCTTTTGTGGTCTAAGATCCCTTTTTATGTCAAATTTGTACCCAAGATCTACTTTTGAAAATTATAAAAGTATAGCTGCACAATTATATTGTTTATTAAATTATTGCATAACAAAACAAAGGTAAATATAGGGAAAAATTAATTATTAAAACTATAAAATCCTTGAGATCGAACAGTGAGGACTTTTCAGCCTCTTGTGAAGGTGGGAGATGATTAAAAATATAAGTATAAGAAACCTTTTAATACGTACAAAACATACCAAATATCATTCTCCTACATACAGTGTGTCCCAAAGTAATGGAATATGCTATATATCTCAATAAATATCCACTTTAGGGAAAAATGTTTTGAATAAAAGTTGTTTGGTACTTAGTTTTCCACCATAGACAAAATTTAAATAACTTTTTTTTTTTCGAATAACAAAAGCGCAATGAGAAACAATTGAATTTTTTTAAATGGCAAGGTACCCCTATATTATACTCATTTGATAGAGAATTTTTTTCTCTTTTCAATGATAAGGGCCCCGGAGAATATCAAAAATTTAAAAGACCGTATTCGAGAAATTACACCTGAAATGGTTGGGAATGTTATAAACGGGTTTAAAAACCGAGTTTATCATTGCCAAGCTGTAAATGGTTCACAGTTTGAACACTTATTGTAGCTTTCGTCAAAAATTTTTAGTTCTTATGATGTTTTTGTTAGAAATAAATACTAATCAATTAAAATAATTTTTGCATTTTTCTCAAAAAGTTGCTTAAGTAAGGGTACCTACTAAAGTTTTGCATCATTGAAAAGAGGAAAAAAATCTTTATCAACTGAGTATAATATAGATAGGGGTACCTTGTCATTTAAAAAAATTGATTGTTTTTCATTGCGCTTTTGTTATTCGAAAAAAAAATATATTTAATTTTGTCTTATGGTAGAAAACTAAGTACCAAACAACTTTTATTCAAAACATCTTTCCCTAAAGTGGATATTTATTGAGATATATAGCATATTCCATTACTTTTGGACACACTGTATATCTAAATTTGAGAAATAAAATAAAAACCTAATTTTACCACTCCTCTTTAGGAGGGTGTAACTCCGAAAGGAGATGTCTAAGGAAAAAAAGTTATACAAAAGCCCCCCTGATTTTCGATGAGGAATTACCTCCCGAATTTTTTTTGCAATATTTAAGAAACACCCTGTAATAAAGAATTTATTATTCCTTCAAGATTGTTTAGAACTGTAGTATTAAGGGCGTTATGCTCAAAGAAAACAGTTTGGAAGATGTTATGAAGTGTTGGGTCATTCAAATCATTTAAGGTTTATAATCCAAAATTGTTTGTGTACCTGGGTTGTCCAAACTGTTTAAGCCGATATGGGTAATCTTATCTGAGATAGACTATACACATTATTTGAAACTTTTAATTAATTTAGCAGATTTTTTTAAATACTAAACGACCTGAATTAAGATGTAATCCTGTAGTGTGATTAATTAAAATCATAAATACCTTCGCAGCCCTGTCCGTAATTAATTTGATAAGTCCATCTAGTTGTGGCCCAGAAATGTTGGCTTTTGTAAGAGTTTGAACGGCGAGTGTTAGCATTTCGTCGCACATATCGGTCACCGCTGAATCGCTCACACCACTGGACCGTATGCAACTGACCAGCTGCGCGATTCCTGTATACTTTTCGATTTTAGCCAGCTGTTTGCCGGCCTGGCAATAAACTTTAAGAGCACTAAGTTTGTAATCTTGAATGATACTAAACAAATAAAAATAATTAGATCATTTACAATGAAATTCCGTTGCGTATTTACCGAAAAGCGATGCCAAATCCGTCTTCTACGTTATTGCCACAAATTATCGCCAACACGGCCAGCTGGACTTTTTCATAATAAGAACCGAATAATGTAGGAATTGTTACTTTTATTTCTTTATCACTTGCAGGGTCTAAAAATTAAATTAAATCGTGAAGTCACATTTTTAAAAAACCGAAAGTGATTTACATGAGCGAATTTTTGAAATTTGAACGCTCACCTTCATTGGCGAACGGCAAAACATCAGGTAAGATTTTTATTACAGCCGTACCGCCGGCCTCACATTCTGCCAGAAACTTGGCGATTTCTATTTGTCTCCAGATCGTGTTGATGTGTTTATCGATATTTCTCGAATCCATTCTCATAACCAGAGACGGGTTCGTTATTCCTTTGGATTCAAAACTATCGTGAGAACCAGTGATATCTTTGCGAACTGCGCATGAAAGTTTTCACTTTATACGCCGCACCATTACATAAAATACACCAATAAAAAGGCTTGCATTAATGAGCTTACTAAATTTTTATGATGGGATCTCGTTTATTATAAGAGATAGAGCATGGGTTAAAATTTGACGAAGTTGCAAAATTTTATCTTTTAACATGACACAACTAGAACAAATACTTTGAAAGTAGTATTAAAATAATTAATATACAGGGTGTCCCAGTAATCATGAATAGCATGAGTATCTCGTAAATAGTAAGAGATACAGAGTTGGTTAAATGAGTCAAAATAATATTTGATTTGAAAACAATTAAATGAAAAAAAATAAAAAATTTAAAGATAAATCCAACAATCAATTAAACAAAAGAAAAAATATTTTTAATGGTGTCACAGCCAACTTTAACCCGTATTTCAAACAAAAACAGTTGATGTTGAAACAAAAACAGTTGATGTTAAAACAAACACAGTTGATGTTAAAACAAAAACAGTTGATGTTAAAACAAAAACAGTTGATGTTGAAACAAAAACAGTTGATGTTAAAACAAAAACAGTTGATGTTAAAACAAAAATAGTTGATGTTGAAACAAAAACAGTTGATGTTGAAACAAAAACAGTTGATGTTAAAAAAAAACAACAAATTGAACATTTTTGAGCTACATTTGAATTATATAATATGATAACTCATTTGAAAAATATTTAAATAATATTAAGTATTAAAATTTCAAATAATTTTCACATTGCTAATTTCAACAGGGCTCATAACTCTAGAAATTTGAAAAAGAAAAATGCAAGCAATTTCACATGTGTCAACACATACCTGTAGCTACCTCAACCCACTGTTCTTGCTCTAGTTCTTGTTTCAAATGTTCTTGGGCTTTGTGCAAGAAGGGGATTTTGGTGGCCAGTTCTGAAAATGTGGTCGAATCTTCCTGGTAAAACTTGATGCAAGTCATCGCCGCTCTAATGTAATCACCCATGAACTGTTGAAGTTGGTAGAGACTGTGGAGCATCGAATGTTTTTCAAGATGTCTGCACAAGTTCTTCAAGTATTCCTAAATAAATTAATAAGAAAATAATTTCTCGAAATTAATTTTAAAATAAAGTACAACTAAGTAATTTTTGTGAATATTGCTTCACAATAATATTAGGGCAATTTTTAGTCTTCTACTTTTAAAAACAAATGAAAGAAAAATATTAGGGAAATTCTTAGGCTTCTACTTTTAGAAACAAATGAAGATAAAAACATTTAAAAAATGAATTTTATGTCTGGGTTACCTTCCAGATGTCCAAAGTGGAATCTATCTTGGACATATACTCTTGGAAGATATCAATAATACCATCTTTCAAACAAGAAGTGTAGATTTCTATAAAAATATCGCAGTTCAAACGATTTTCGATCACGTACTTCAGGGCGTCTTCGACTTCCCCGACCTTAATATAAAACTGCAGTAAACTTAAATGTGAGCCATATCTCGTCAAGTAATACACGCATTCTTCATAAAATATTGGCTCCATGTACGGTTTACTAATTCTTGTATCAGAAGCCGATTTGCTAGAGATACTGCTGTCTTGTACGAAGCTGTAGTTGCCCGCCACGATACTGTTCAAATTCTTCAACTTATTCAAGATGCAAAGGGCGGTGTCGTTAGTGGGCGGCATGCTGACGCTGCTGTTTAAACTCCAGGTGGACGTCGATAGGGGTTTAATATTTTTGAGATCCTTTAAGATTTTCTGATCCAGAACTTTGGTGTTGCATTCGAGTATCTGGATGATTTCGTTTAGTAGGGGCGGATTTTTGACAGGCCGGTTGTCGACTATCACGCTGGGGGCTTTCGAATGATAGTACGATCTCTGGAGCGAACTGAAACTGTCGCTGAATTCCGAGTTGGTGTCGTAGTGCGTCATCTTGTCGAAGCAACGTTGGAATTTTTCTCTGGCTAACTGCAGACTTCCGGCTTTTAGGCAACTTTTACCCCAAGCTGCAAAAACACCTGAAAAGATATGTCATGGAAATTCTTCGTATGTTAATATGGAGCTAAGTAGGGAACAGGAAAAATTTAATATAAACTCACAGTAAAAAAAAGTACAAAGAAAGTGAAAAGTAATCCAATAAAATACTAGTGATCATTTATTAATTAATATTATTTATATTTGTTTGTACCTAATATACAGGGTGTTGAAATTTGAGTTTAAACATGGGGATCTCGCTTATTATAATAGTTAGAGTTTAGATTTAAATTTTACAAAGTTAGTAAATTCGGTGTTTATTAATAATCCGAAGAGAAACTAGAGATATCTCAAACGGTATTCGAGAAAATGAGGAAAAACCGAAAATTCCCATTTTTGAAAATCGTCTATAGTTCCTTCAGAGTATAAAATATTTAAAATATGTAGACACATTCCCAAAGTAACTTTTTAAGCTGACTCGGACTTTAATCATAAATTTTTCCTAGGTCGATTCGTTTTTGTTTTATGATAATCTACTTTATTTTTTCTTATGGACACAACAAAAACAAATCCACCTACAGAAAATTAGTGATACTATCCAGTTTGGCTTAAAAAGTTGCTTGGGCAGTGTTTTTACACATTTAAAATATTTTATAATCCAAAGGAGTTATGGACGATTTTCAAAAATCGTATTTTCCGGTTTTACTCAATTTTCTCGGATACCGTTTCAGATATTTCCAATTTGTTTTCGGATTATTATTGAGCACAAAATTGAGCAGCTTTGCCAAATTCAAACCTATACTCTAGCTATTATAATAGGCGAGATCCTCATGTTTAAACTCAAATTTCAAACATCCTCTATACACATTAATTTGGTAATTAAATATATACAGCAAGTTTTACTCTTTATAATAATAATAATAATAATAATATATTTAATCTGACACATACAATGTAGAACATTGGTTCAAATGCGTCAACAAAACAAAAGAATATCACACACAATAACAAAAGTCTGGAATACTTGGACATCATTGTAAAGGTTTCTATTTATTAATGTTGGGCATATCCAGTATGGTATGAAAAAAAAAACAAATGAAAAGGTAGCCACGTACCTGTGTTGTCAAGTCCAGCTTTTGTTGATACTTCCAAAGCAAGATGCCATTGTTCTCTTTCCAATAATTTATCGCGCAATCTACGCAACGTCATGGCATCAATGAAGCGTGCATGAGTGTGTGTCGCGGTTGGTATGATATGTAAACAGCCACGCTCGGCCAAGAGCTCAAGTAAATCAGCTTGTGAGAGTATTCTATCCGCCAAAGATGTGCCTACTTGCAGAACACACTGTGTAGAGAGCATTTTCGCTGCCACTGCGAGAGATCTGTGAACCAATTATAAAATTATGTCTTAAAAATTTCGTCGAAAAGTGACTGTAATAACTAATTTAGCAATATACAGGGTGTCCCAAATTTAAAGTTAAACTTTTCAGATAAGCCTTGAATTTCATACACCCTGTACAAACAACTATCGAAAAGTGCTTAAATTCATTAATTTAGTACAGGGTGATTCAAATTTGAGGGAGACCATAGGGATCTCGCTTATTACTGAAGATAGAGGGAAGGTTTAAATTTGGCAAAGTTGCTAAATTTTATGCTCATCCATAATATCAAAACAGATTTGACATATCTTTAACTGTTTGTGATAAAATTAAAATAAACAAAAAAAAGACTTAGTTTTTTGTCAAGTTTTTTGTTATAACTTTTTTAATATATATATTTTTTTTAATCTGTAAAAACTTACAGGGCCACCTCTTATTTCACTGTTAATGGTGCCATCAATTTTTGCTGTGCTGATTTCGTTTTGTTTTATAGGTACCAACTTTTTAATTTCTTATTGGTGACAAACTTGATTTTCATCTAGTTATTAGATATGGTGAATAAATAAAAACTTTTCCAAATAAATACGTTGTTTATGTAATAAAATAAACATTTCATACATTTTTGAAATCAGAAAAAAAAGTTCTAGCTAACTAGATGAAAATCAAGTTTATTGTTGCCCATAAGAAATTAAAAAGTTAGTACCTATAAAACAAAACAGAATGGGCATAGCAAAAAATTTATGGCACCATTAAAAGTAAAATAAAAAGTGGCCAAGTAAAAGTTTTTACAGATTTAAAAAAAAATTATAAATATAAAAGTTATAGCGAAAAACGAAGTCATTTTTCCACTTTTTTTAATTTTTTTCAAAAACAGTTGAATATATTTCAAATCTGTTTTGAAATTATTGATGAGCATAAAATTTAGCAACTTTGCCAAATTTAAACCTACCTTCTATCTTCAGTAATAAGCGAGATCCCCAAGGTCGCCCTCGAATTTGAATCACCCTGTACAGGGTGTCCCAAATTACAAGCTTAACTTTTCAGATAAGTCCTGAATTTTGCACACCCTGTATAAAAATAATCAAAAAGTGCCTAAATTAATAAACCAAGTGAAATATTTCACCAAATTAATACAAATTAACTTACTTTAACATTCGTATCACAAGGAGATAGTCGATTTCTTGTAAACTACCCATGTTTACGGGCTGCAATAATTCCAGCATGTTATCGCACTGATCCAACAAAAACCTACAGGCAAACGACAAAATTAAAACTTAATCAAGACATTCGAATCAGCGCATACCTTGGATACTCTTCACAACGAGAATGGTGCTTTAAGATGGCGAGGCACAACGAAACGCTGGGGGCGTGCTCGTACGAAAATTCTTCACGTACGATAGCATTGTGATAGGGGTCGTCGCTTAAGAGCCAGTAGTCGCACATCATTGATTTCGACGACATTTCACTCTTGCTCGACGATGTGCCCCCGTCTTGGTGAGACTGGTCGTAGCAGTCGAGACAAACTCTCACTAAAATATTTCCGTACGTGGCAACCTAAGGCACACAATATTTTATTTAAATAAAGCTAATAAAGGCTTCACGATCAATGTATTTACCTGCATTCGTTTTAAGGAACAATTGCCACAAATGACTCTTCCGCAGCGTCGACAGTGGTGACGACGATTAAACATCGAAAATGCAGTTTGTTGACAACACATACACTCTACAACCTAAAAGATATTGTCGAACAATAACACGATTATAATTTAATTATACAAAACTATATTTAGCAACTCGTACAGCGAAAAATTTAAATATTTGTCAAAAATATGTGCACGCCCGACAATTATCGATATATTTTACCTATAAATTATTATAACTACTCCAATTTTATTTATAAACTGCATAAAAAGTCATTAATATCAATTTTCATCCATAAATTTATATCCCTACTATTATTTTATCAATATAAACACCTACATTGACATCTCGTGAGTTATGAATCGGGAGTCCTAATATAAAATCTTGAATTAGGTATTTTATGCTTACAGAAACAAAAACTCAGTGATGTTGCACTTCAAACATTCAACAAAAAAATAAGCTACTATTATCAATAGATATTTTTACTAAATAATTATTTTTAAGTCCACTAGAAGTAAAAATATAACAATTAATAAAAGATAACCTCAAATTTATAACACAATTTTCAGGAGCTTGACTAATAAATATCAAACTAGGTTGATTCTTCACCTAAATAAGCTATGTTTTACGAATTAAAGATGTGTTACATGTTGAAATAATTGAGAAATAAATAAAAGATTGGTTGTCAATTATAACAAACATTAAATTGCTTGTAAGTTCCACCCCCACTAACACAGTTTTTAGTAAAGAAAGTAATGTATACATAACTTATTAGTATTATTTACCTCATGATTTTGTATCCACTCATTTTTATCAGGAACTTTTTCCGGAATTACGAAAGTTTTTTGACCAGGCATCATATTCAACGAATCGAACGATTCCATCAACTTATTCTCCGGTGTTCTGATTAATCTCGGTTCAGGTTGGACAATAACACGAAACTCGAGGCTCTTTTCGGCGTAATTCCGAAGCATTTCGTCTATTTTTTCAACCGATAACTTATTCTCATCGTATTCGCTATTCTCGATGCTCGATTTGATTTTCTCAACGACTTGCCCCAATTTCTCTAGCTTCGTGTTCATGACCAGCACCTCGAGGATGCTCAAGGGTTCGCTGATCAAACACCACGTCTGTTCTTGCTCGACGTTCGTGAAGCACGACAGGATTTTTAGACTTATCTGTATATTTTTCAGCGTGTTCGTATCTTCTACAGTCTCGGACGATAGATACGTGGCGATGCATTCTAGATATTCGAGCTTTTTTAGGGCTTTGAATAGGCCGAAACATATGTCTATAGCAAGATCTGTCGGTAATTTATCCAGGAGATCTCTTATTTTGTTGAGATCCACGTTGGAATCGAATAGAGCCACGAAATAATTTGTATCGATGTTTTTAAGCAATTGCTTGTCAAGATTGTGGCTTTCAATGAATTTTAAAAGCAAATCAATCTGTAAAGTACACAAAAAAATTAGTATTTTCATAAACAAAAGTTTGGGACACCCTGTAAAGGGTGGTCCAAATTTGATGCGATTGCATGGGTATCCTCGGTTAATATTCAAGATAGAGAAACGGTTAACTTACCAAAAATGTGCAGTTTTTTGATACAAACTCAAAACCGTTTTCAAAAACATTCTATCATTTCCGGTTTTCGAGTTATTGAATAAAATGTATTTTTTTGTCACATTAATAATGTGTCATATCTCCGTTATTGTTGTAAATATCAAAAATATTTATGGAGATTATTTTTAGATATTTTTGCGTTTAATTTGATTAACTAAAAAAAAAAATTTTACGCTCGCCATAAAAAAGTTATGACACAAAATTACATTTTTTTAAATGGGAGCGATAGTTGGCTATGACCTATTTAAATTCCTTATTTTTTTCTCATTCCAAATATATAAGGGTTGATGTATTTATTTTCAATAATACGCAAGTTAGGAAGGTTTTTTAGTTTTATTTTAAAGAAAATCATAGTAGGCTGTGAAAACAACTCGAAAACCGGAAATGATAAAATATTTTTGAAAACGGTTCTGAGTTTGTCTCAAAAAACTGCACATTTTTGGTAAGTTAACCGTTTCTCTATCTTGAATATTAACCGAGATACCCATGCAATCCCATCGAATTTGGACCACCCTGTATAAACAATTGCAGCTCTATTTATTTTATGAGAAACAAGTTACAGGTAAACAGATAAACAGACAGACCACAGACAGAATTAAATTCACATAACCAATTTTGGTCAAATTTTTTTACTCACCTCAACCGTATTGACAAGATTCTGCAAAATCTCTTGAGGAAAATCTTTGGACAATGTAAAAATATCGTACCAGGACTGTTGCTTCAATATATTCTTGATCTAAAAATTAAAAATCAAATAAAACAAACAGCAACCAAGTGAAATGTTGCTTACATTTTCGTATAGCTCGATTTTCTGCCACCAATGATTCAGTTTCTTTTTGAATTGATCATCAACGTGGTCGATTCTCGAAATTTCAGATTTCATAATCTCTATGCAAAAAGTTCCTGGCCAGGTTTTAAAGTTATTCAAAATACAATCCTGCCGAAGCTTATCGTTCTGGATGAACGTGACGTACATATAGTAGTCAGGTTCGAAGCAGTCGTTCACCAAGTTGTTCAGGACCATGTCACGTAAATCCATCAACTTTTGATTTTGGTTCAACTGATTTTGTGGTACGCTGTCGATAATATCGTACAAATGTTTCCAGTTGGTGATTTTCAAGTGTCCTTCGAAAATTTCCTCTCCCGTTTCCAAACTTTCAACACTAACTTGCGAGTTTAATGAAGTCTCATTGTCCAGTTTCACGACATTTTTATCGAAGTATTGTTGGATTTTTTGGACTGAGATGTTGCTCTGTAGAGCGGCGGTTACCGGGCTATTATCGAAAAGAACAGCCAAGTTTTGTACAGCCGGGAGTTTCAGGAAGTTCAAAAAATGCTTCACCCGTATCTCATTCAAGTCGATGTTCGTTTTTTCGTCCTTGTGTATTTGGCTAATAATAAAAGCTAGGAGCCAATTTCGTTTTTGTATGTATGCTATGATGTCTTTAGTTGGGGTGCGCAACGTTTTCCCGGTTGTTCCACTAGAGGGCGCTGAATTAATGTTTACTTTGGGAAAACAATTGGCGGCTATGTGATACACCAAATCAAGCTTTAACTTGTAAAAAAGTTGCTCGAAATCGCTGGGATCCAATTTCCTTTCAAAAAGCAGTCTCTCCATTATTTCGGATCTATTATATTCCAAAATTTCGAAAACAGAGCACTCTTTACCACATGAAACTATATCAGAATTATTATTTTCTATGTAAAGCACTTTTACAAAGGCTTTCAAATAGTTTAAGAGCCGGTTCATTAATTTAACATTTTCTTTCTCATTTTCTGGGTTTATTATGTCTTGTAGTTTTAAAAACGTTTTTTGTGCAACATGATTAGTGTTTAAATTCCCCAGATTCTCCTTATCCAAGTTTCCCAAAAACGAATCATAAACCATACACAAATTTTTATGAAACTCTTCATTTTTGTTATATTTTTCAACATTAAAATTGTAATACGGGTTGCATAAAAGTTCATTGATGGGAACTGTATACTTACAGTTTACTGTATTAAAAACATCCACCAAGTTTTTGCAAAATTTCAGAAACGCAGAAGAGACATCCGTGCTAAGCGAATTATATTCCAGTGCTGTTTGTAAAATTTCTTCACAGTCTTCGAAATTATTCGGTTGCACTACGGCTAAATCGAAAATGTTCATGAATACGTCATTTTCCGATTTATAATGTGATAAAAATTTGTTGCACTCCAAATTTTCAGCGATGATTTGGTCGTACTCTTCGTTAACGATCGGCGGATTCGATTTAAAAAATTCTTCTATCGCTTTAGCTGCAGTATTTTCTAGTTGCTGGCCCTGTGCTTTTGGATCTTTGTTGGAATTTTTTATTTTAAATGTTGTTTTTAGGGCTTGTTTTAAATTCAGAAGCTTTTCCGTGTAAATAATCGATGAGGCAAGATGCGAACTCTCTAAATTGAATATCTGAAAATAACAATCACCATTACACCTATGTACCATGGCTCAAATGTACAATGCACGTAATTATTTTTTATATTTTATACCGGGCGTTCCAAAATCGAAGCCTTGTTTGGGACACTGTATACAGGGTGTCCCAGACTACATTTCCAGCAAGGGGATCTCGCTTATTATAAGAGATACAGGTTTGCTTAAATTAGACAAATTTTTCTTAAATACGTGAGGAGCTACAATCAATTTTTAAAAGTACAAAATTCGTACTCCAGAAGTTACAGCAAAAAATATGAAAAGGTTGAATTTCTTTTTTCGCTCATAACTTGTTTGTGTTAATCATTAGCTCAATTTTATTTATACTTTCTCAAGGTGCTTTATTATGTAGAATGTCTTGTTTGTGTTAATCATTAGATCAATTTTATTTATACTTTCTTAAGGTACCTACTTTATTATTAGAATGTAACTATTATTTTAGTTTTTTTTTATCACTTTCCATTTTCGAGATATAAGCCCTAATTTAATTTTTCTTATTGGCCATCTAGTTGGCTTTGAAATAGACATTTGTGCTTTTTTTCCTCTTTCTATTGAGATATCACTAGCCATATCAATTTTTAATAATAATTAACCTGATTTGAGCAAACCTGTATCTCTTATAATAAGCAATATACCCATGTTGGAAATGTTAAATGGTACACCCTGTATGTATGTAGCTATAGAAACAATGTTCTGCGCATAGGAAAGAGAATTGTTCTAAATAACTATGTCACTTTTGACAATAACTATAATAATATTCTTATTAAAAATACATAGTATAGATTGCATTTGGCCCCCTTCATACAAGGTGAACTTGTCTCATGAAGAAACATTCATCATTTCTGACACATTTAGCAGCGATGACGCCGGAGATGGTTTCCACGAGGAAGAAGATGAAATGATACAAAGCAAAGATTTGAAATCGTTTAAATTGGAACGAGACTCGCACAAATATTACAGGCTACATAAAATGGTCGAGAGGTACAATCGAGAAGTTGTTGAAACGAAAAATAAAAAAGTTTTCGTCAAGTACAAAGAGAGCAATTTTGATCTAGACGAACCGCAGCCTTGGCAAGCCGGATTGGTGGATAAAAACGGAAGTTATATCGAAGCAGTTAGTGTCTTTTCAATAAGTTTTTTATAAATAAATAATCGTATGAATTTAGGACAGTAAAATTGTTCGTTATTCCAATGAAAAGGCAAAAGACGGCGTTAAACGTGCTATTCAAACAAAACTAGATAAAAAACGAAATGAATTAATCGGTGTATTTAATATGGGGAACGTTGGAGATCCGAATTATGATTATGCAGCATTTAAAATGGAATACGAAGAGCAAATAAAAAAAGCGGAGGTCTCTAAAGAAACACTAAATTATACAGATGTAAAAGAGGAAGAATCGTTCAAAGATTCTGTGAAATCAATCGTGAAATTTGACACAAAGCCCAAGAACTGTAGCGTCGAAGAACAAAGCGGAATAGGTAAGGTTTGCTCTGGTAATTTTAATAGAGTACGAGAAAAAAACTGTACATTTTAGGAGTGGCAGCCTCTGAATGCTTTTGGCACGATTACAAAGACGGGAAAACAAAAAATGCTGGCAAAAAGTTGTTTCATTATATTTTTAAATTGACAGGAGTATGGGTTTGTATTTATTTATTAATTGCCATTCCATGTTGGTGTCAAAGAGGTAAATATTTTTCAAACCTTCTCCTTAAAAGAGCGACTTTTACTAGCAGGCAATGCCTAAAAAGAAAAAACCTTTTGTTCATTTGTCATTGGAACAAAAATTAAACATTTTGCTTTTGTTTTTTCGTTTAATTTAGCCACTTGCTAATGTTTTAGTTTTCTCATAGACCATATTGGCTTATTACAAAAAGCATTTTTGTTTCTCTTTCCTATGACATATCACTTGTAAAACAAATGAATAAAATATACCTAAACAATTGGTTTACGTATTAAGAAACAATAGAACATCAAAAACAATTTTTTTATAGGGTGGTTTTGCTGTTTTTTGTTTAATTTAGCCACCAGGTCATCTTTTAGTTTTCTTATGGAGACCATATTGGCTTATTACAAAAAGCATTTTTGTTTCTCTTTCCTATGATGACAAATCACTTGTAAAACAAATGAATACATATTCCTAAACCATTGTTTTACGTATTAAGAAACAATAGAACGTCAAACACAATTTTTTTACAGGGTGGTGTTGCTGCTGTTTTCGGTGCAGGGTGTGTAAGCCTCAACAAAGAATTGACGAAGCGAAAAAGTATCTACTTGATAATCCCCCTGGAGTTTATCACATAATCGAGGGCGGTAAAAAAAAAGTGACTTACAAACCAACAAATTATGAGAAGTATGCTCAAAAGAGACTGGAGAAAGCATTAATGAAGTTATAGTTGTAATTAAAGAAACATTAATTAATTGATTTATAAATAAATAAATTCGTATTGCTAAAATTTTACCTGTATAACTTGGTATGCTTTTTCAAAGTCGTTCTGCTTCAAGCACAAATTAATTAAAGATTCACGCGAAGCCAACATGTACGGCAGGATATTCGTCGTCTTTTCGTCAGGATTCAGATTCGATTTGATCAGTTCCAGGCGCCACATTCCGTCCGTTACATTTTTGTTTAGATTCGTGAACCTTCTAAACTCCTCTGACTTTATATTGTCAAGTTTTTTCGACTTAATCGTTTCACAGCACGTTTTTAAAAACGAAAGAATCAAGCGTAATTCTTTTTCGGTACAGAACAAATCGGATTCGTCATTTGTGCTGTCCGAAAATATCAAATGACGATTTTGCAAAAATAACAAAGCGAATATGTTTTCCAATATTTGAATTTGCAAGTCGAGGTTTGTAAGATTAACAAGTTCCTTCAGGGTTTCTTCAATAACATTGGAAATTTCATCTTTACCCTGGCTTTTTTGAATTTCCTGGGAGTTTTTACACAGTTTCAGGCAATGTATGACATTATGTTGTATAGTAAACGATTTAAAAATGTCCGTTTGCAGCTCATAAGATGTTTGTTGATTTTTTAAAGTCATCTCGTCATATTCGGTCAGTTTATCTGTGATAGCAGGCCATAATTCTGATTTATTTAGATTTAAATAGCGTGAAAGTGTCTCTAGCAACGAATGATTATTTTTAAAATAGTAAACTTCCGAGGAATCGTTAACTTGTTCCGCATTTTCTTTACAAAACTGTACTGTATCTAGGGTGTGCTTCAGTTGTTTTAAATAAAACTCTAAACGATCATTTGAACTAATAGCATTTAAACTATTAGTTACCATATCTATGTCAATTGTTTCTTTGTTACTGATATCGATTAATTTTAACAATTTAATGTTGTGTAATATAGTATCGGTAAAGGCAGCCGAGGTATTGACTTGTTCATTTTGAATTAATTCTGGGAACCAGTGCTTATTTTCAAAGAAACAATAATCAATTAGTGTTGAAGGCTCATTAAAATCAATTCTAAACGTACTTTTATCATAATCAAGAAATTGTTGTAACAGTTTAGTATTGTTATTTGTAAACAGGGTCAAATATACATAAAATTTGTTTAGTTTTTGTTGATTTATGAGAGCGTATAGTTTAGGAAAAAGGCTGTGAATGAGCTTCGGTATCTGATCGTCATTTAGATTGGTTTTTGCCAAAAGCCAGTATAATTCATCGGGGCCGTCACTATCATCCTCTATTAATAAACGATCAATGCATTGTTCAAGCTGATCCATTTTTGGTTTGGAAATATTGGTTTAAAATGCTTCTAGAGCTAAAAATTATACAATTATTTACACGAAGCACCTTTATTTGTGGAAAAACTTGCCTTTCTTTGGTTTTTCATAACACATTGTAATGAGGTCGACGTTTGTTTAAAACGTTTATCACTGCATTAAACTTATTTACAACAGACTAAAAGTATTTTGACTTTTATCATCAGCTGACTGATTAGCTAAGGATTCTGCTGGCTCGTGGTGTAAAAGCACTACAGAGTAAAAGTTCAAATTACTACTGGCTCTACAAAGGTGTATCCAAAATGTGGCTTTAACATGCTTGTTTATCTTAAAAGTTACAATTTGAACTGGGATACACCTAATTCAAGCGAAATTTGTCTTATTCTGAAAATTTTAAAATATCTATCGCAACCTTTTAAAATGGCAGTTCTGGGATTTCATGAGGAATTAATGTTTGTTTTTTATTTAAACTTCTAAATTTTTCACAAATTTTGCATTGAATAATTAAGTTGTTCTATTTCATTACACATCCCGGGCCAATACACTAACTCTTTTGCTCTGAGTTTGGTTTTAACTATACCTAAGTCTAAGAGTCCTTCATGTAATTTCTGTATTACTGTTTCGACAGATCTGATACAAATCAAAATCTTTGATAACTTTGTGGTTACCAGATATATTTTGATTTTGATTTCATTGCTGGATTAATTTATCTCTGTATACTTTATAAATCCATATTTGAGACCTAAATACAGCTTCGTTTAATTTTTATTGGATTTTTACTATTAAATGTCTCTCGACAGCAACGATCCAAAAGCAATATTTTAATAACACATTCGTTACCTAAAAAATTTTGATTTCTATTTAATTTCCGTACTGGCCTTGTTCAGTATGCTTTATAAATTTATAATTGAAACACAAATACAGTATCGTTTAATTTTTATTGACAGATTTTTATTTCAGTTTCCCACTGGCCTAGTACACTATGCATTTACAAAGACACTCATTGTTATGTGTTAAAACACAATTTGTTGTTCAGCAAATTGATTTCCTTTTAGAGCAAACAATATTAATCGTTCAAAGGATATTTAAGGACGTTTCGTGTTATCTACGATTCTTCAGTCCTTCCTAAACATAATTTTATTTACAAGGTTTGAATGTACCAACTACATAGGTTTATTACCTGGCAAATGTCTTAAAGATCTTCTACTGTAAATGAATGTATTACGCTTCCTGGAACTATAGCTTTAATTCCTGCTAAACAGGTCAAAAGGTGATCTTCATTACATGGGGGTGTGAGCAACTATTCCAAGTTAGTGATACATTGCTTTCAATATCCAAATTTCTTCGTCTATGTCTTGAACCGGTGATGTTTTGGATTCTTTTAAACATAAAAATCATGAATGCTCCGACTAAAATTAAAACATAAACGGATTGTGGTTTATTGGACATCAACATGAACGTACGACGGACAAAACACATCTTGTTGAGTGTTTAAAGTTCAAGTTTGATGACTAATGCCAAAAAATAATATGACACTGACTATCATTGCCGAATTTTAAGTTTTATTTTGTCTCCAATAATAAGCAAGATCGTAATGATCAACTTTGAATTAAAATTGCCCTTCACGGTCTTTTATTAACAAAGATTGTACCCACCTGGATTGCATCAGTTAAACTGTATCTCTTTCTTTGAAATTGTAACGTCATTTGGCTGTGTTACCTCTCAGGTTATATGTTTCATCTATGTTGTCCTTATAGTGACCCTGATTGATATTAGATGCTAGTACTTTCATTGTGCCTATTACATACTAGCTATGTGTCTTCTAATGAATAGTAGAACCCTGCAAAAACAGTCTTACACAAACGCTGCACCGCAGAACATACGTTGCACGAACACTCATGTGAATGTAACACGTTAACAAGACAATTACTCCTAGTTTGCTTCGAAGTTGTTCTAAATTACCATCTTGGATTAGCAATAGCCTTAGAAGCTTTACATATAATCGATATTACATACCCCAAGTATTGTTGGCCAATTTGTGTCGAATTGTCTTGACTTCGGTGTCGCTTGTGAGAAACGAATCAAAATTTTCACATCATATACTCCATAACCACAAAAAACGTGTTTCACACACCATAAATATATCCAGTACAGGATTTTTGCACAAAATTTCTACCTGCGTTGGTTAATTTGTTTAATTCGATAAATTTTTATATATTGAAGGTTATTTGACGTTTATAAAATGTCAACAAGTGAAAAACATCAGTTCGCCAACTCGAGTTCAGAAAGTCCCTAGTACCCCAAAATTAGGGAATAACCTCTTACAACTTCTGCGCTCCTGATACTCAATGTTCAAATCCCTATACTAAAAGCATTGAGGGGCAAAATATCTCGGAATCAGCTGTCGGCTCGCCAAGTGCGTCTAGGGACATTTTTATAAGTGATGTTTTGTACAGGCTTAAATTTGAAATGTCATTGTTTTGATAGTAAATTAAGTTAATATTTGTATTTTAACTAATTTATGTGATTAAAAAAATATTGTAGAACGTTATATTTATTTTACAACAGAAAGTAAGATGTTAATTAATTTTTTAAAGGTTAATTTAAATGAAATTTGTATGTGTGCTGTCTGCGTAATGCTAAACTTTGACAGTGCCGTTTGTTGGTAAAAGAAAAATAGAAAATAAAGATTAAATAGCAAATTTATTGAAGTTACTGAATCAAAATGGGAAAATTTAAGTGGCAAGTACATTCTTTAGTACTGTTACTGTGCATTTTGGCTAGCGGAAATGTATTAAGTCAATTTACGTAGTCGCAGATTCCAACTTTTTGGATCCTAGCAATTCTAGAAAACATCAACGGAATTGAGGTAAGTACTAGCAACGAATACACTTCTTACTATTTAACGCTAGTTTACAATCGTAGGTATATTGATGTGATTTGGGTGCAGTTGTCTAGACGCTGTTAAAAAAAGGTTTTCGCAGAATGAAAACAAGTTGGACGAGAAGAAACTGAAAAAGTAAAGTTATAGTAACAGGAGAGAGAATAATCAAAAAGCTGAAGAAATGTTACAAACAAGCAGGCGAACTTGGCAGTATTATGGGATTTTCTAGATTAGGTTCTTTAAAAAAAAAGTTAAAATCTGATTTTAATTAGACAATCAGTGTTGTAAAGTATTTAAGATTGTTTGAACCTGTAATATATAATATTAACTGATTAAGAAATAAATATACTAAATAAAAATCTTTGTCCCAACTATAAATTGTATTTTTCAACAAGGTGTATAAAGTACAGTAACTAGAAAACATTCGTAAATGATACTGAAAGTTTTAAAAGTATTATTCTCGCTAAATCATGCTAAGATGGACATGAATAAAGCGTCCTATAATGTATATTGCATTTTTACATATAGTGTCTCTCGACAGGCGAGAATCAAAACCAATTATTTAATAACTCATTCGTTGCATAAAACATTTACAATTCTATTCAAGTTTCCAACTGACTGAGTCCACTATACTTTATAAATTCATATTTGAGACCTAAATACAGCTTCGTTAAATTTTCATTGGATTTTTACTCCTAAATGTCTCTCGACAGCAACAATCCAAAAGCAATTTTTAATAACTCATTCTGTATCACAAATTTTTTTATTTCTATTCAAGTTCCCAACTGACCAAGTCCACTATACTTTATAAATTCATATTTGAGAACAAAATACAGCTTCGTTAAATTTTCATTGGATTTTTACTCCTAAATGTCTCTCGACAGCAACGATCCAAAAGCAATTTTTTAATAACTCATTCTGTATCACAATTTTTTAAATTTCTATTCAAGTTCCCAACTGACCAAGTGCACTATACTTTATAAAATCATATTTGAGAACTAAATACAGCTTTGTTAAATTTTCATATGATTTTTTTACTGCTAAATGTCTCTCGACAGCAACGATCCAAAAGCAATTTTTTAATAACTCATTCTGTATCACAATTTTTTTTATTTCTATTCAAGTTCCCAACTGACCAAGTCCACTTTACTTTATAAATTCATATTTGAGAACAAAATACAGCTTTGTTAAAATTTAATTTGATTTTTACTGCTAAATGTCTCTCGACAGCAACGATCCAAAAGCAATTTTTTAATAACTCATTCTGTATCACAATTTTTTTTATTTCTATTCAAGTTCCCAACTGACCAAGTCCACTATACTTTATAAAATCATATTTGAGAACTAAATACAGCTTCGGTAAATTTTCATTGGATTTTTACTCCTAAATGTCTCTCGACAGCAACGATCCAAAAGCAATTTTTTAATAACTCATTCTGTATCACAATTTTTTTATTTCTATTCAAGTTCCCAACTGACCAAGTCCACTATACTTTATAAAATCATATTTGAGAACTAAATACAGTTTCGTTAAATTTTCATATGATTTTTACTGCTAAATGTCTCTCGACAGCAACGTTCCAAAAGCAATTTTTTAATAACTCATTCTGTATCACAAATTTTTTAATTTCTATTCAAGTTCCCAACTGACCAAGTCCACTATACTTTATAAATTCATATTTGAGAACTAAATACAGCTTCGTTAAATTTTCATTGGATTTTTACTCCTAAATGTCTCTCGACAGCAACAATCCAAAAGCAATTTATTAATAACTCATTCTGTATTACAAATTTTTTTATTTCTATTCAAGTTCCCAACTGACCAAGTCCACTTTACTTTATAAAATCATATTTGAGTACTAAATACAGCTTCGTTAAATTTTCATATGATTTTTACTGCTAAATGTCTCTCGACAGCAACAATCCAAAAGCAATTTTTTAATAACTCATTCTGTATCACAATTTTTTTTATTTCTATTCAAGTTCCCAACTGACCAAGTCCACTTTACTTTATAAATTCATATTTGAGAACAAAATACAGCTTTGTTAAAATTTAATTTGATTTTTACTGCTAAATGTCTCTCGACAGCAACGATCCAAAAGCAATTTTTTAATAACTCATTCTGTATCACAATTTTTTTTATTTCTATTCAAGTTCCCAACTGACCAAGTCCACTATACTTTATAAAATCATATTTGAGAACTAAATACAGCTTCGGTAAATTTTCATTGGATTTTTACTCCTAAATGTCTCTCGACAGCAACGATCCAAAAGCAATTTTTTAATAACTCATTCTGTATCACAATTTTTTTATTTCTATTCAAGTTCCCAACTGACCAAGTCCACTATACTTTATAAAATCATATTTGAGAACTAAATACAGTTTCGTTAAATTTTCATATGATTTTTACTGCTAAATGTCTCTCGACAGCAACGTTCCAAAAGCAATTTTTTAATAACTCATTCTGTATCACAAATTTTTTAATTTCTATTCAAGTTCCCAACTGACCAAGTCCACTATACTTTATAAATTCATATTTGAGAACTAAATACAGCTTCGTTAAATTTTCATTGGATTTTTACTCCTAAATGTCTCTCGACAGCAACAATCCAAAAGCAATTTATTAATAACTCATTCTGTATTACAAATTTTTTTATTTCTATTCAAGTTCCCAACTGACCAAGTCCACTTTACTTTATAAAATCATATTTGAGTACTAAATACAGCTTCGTTAAATTTTCATATGATTTTTACTGCTAAATGTCTCTCGACAGCAACAATCCAAAAGCAATTTTTTAATAACTCATTCTGTATCACAATTTTTTTTATTTCTATTCAAGTTCCCAACTGACCTAGTCCACTATACTTTATAAAATCATATTTGAGAACTAAATACAGCTTTGTTAAATTTTCATTTGATTTTTACTGCTAAATGTCTCTCGACAGCACAAATCCAAAAGCAATTTTTTAATAACTCATTCTGTATCACAATTTTTTAAATTTCTATTCAAGTTCCCAACTGACCAAGTCCACTATACTTTATAAATTCATATTTGAGAACAAAATACAGCTTTGTTAAAATTTCATTTGATTTTTACTGCTAAATGTCTCTCGACAGCAACGATCCAAAAGCAATTTTTTAATAACTCATTCTGTATCACAATTTTTTTTATTTCTATTCAAGTTTCCAACTGACCAAGTCCACTATACTTTATAAATTCATATTTGAGAACTAAATACAGCTTCGTTAAATTTTCATTGGATTTTTACTCCTAAATGTCTCTCGACAGCAACGATCCAAAAGCAATTTTTTAATAACTCATTCTGTATCACAATTTTCTTTATTTCTATTCAAGTTCCCAACTGACCAAGTCCACTATACTTTATAAATTCATATTTGAGAACTAAATACAGCTTCGTTAAATTTTCATTGGATTTTTACTGCTAAATGTCTCTCGACAGCAACGATCCAAAAGCAATTTTTTAATAACTCATTCTGTATCACACTTTTTTTTATTTCTATTCAAGTTCCCAACTGACCAAGTCCACTATACTTTATAAAATCATATTTGAGAACTAAATACAGCTTTGTTAAATTTTCATATGATTTTTACTGCTAAATGTCTCTCGACAGCAACGATCCAAAAGCAATTTTTTAATAACTCATTCTGTATCACAATTTTTTTTATTTCTATTCAAGTTCCCAATTGACCAAGTCCACTATACTTTATAAATTCATATTTGAGAACAAAATACAGCTTTGTTAAAATTTCATTTGATTTTTACTGCTAAATGTCTCTCAACAGCAACGATCCAAAAGCAATTTTTTAATAACTCATTCTGTATCACTATTTTTTTTATTTCTATTTAAGTTCCCAACTGACCAAGTCCACTATACTTTATAAAATCATATTTGAGAACTAAATACAGCTTCGTTAAATTTTCATATGATTTTTACTGCTAAATGTCTCTCGACAGCAACGATCCAAAAGCAATTTTTTAATAACTCATTCTGTATCTTAATTTTCTTTATTTCTATTCAAGTTCCCAACTGACCAAGTCCACTATACTTTATAAATTCATATTTGAGAACTAAATACAGCTTCGTTAAATTTTCATATGATTTTTACTGCTAAATGTCTCCCGACAGCACAAATCCAAAAGCAATTTTTTAATAACTCATTCTGTATCACACATTTTTTTATTTCTGTTCAAGTTCCCAACTGACCAAGTCAACTTTACTTTATAAATTCATATTTGAGAACAAAATACAGCTTTTTTAAAATTTAATTTGATTTTTACTGCTAAATGTCTCTCGACAGCAACAATCCAAAAGCAATTTTTTAATAACTCATTCTGTATCACAATTTTTTTTATTTCTATTCAAGTTCCCAACTGACCAAGTCCACTATACTTTATAAATTCATATTTGAGAACTAAATACAGCTTCGTTAAATTTTCATATGATTTTTACTGCTAAATGTCTCTCGATAGCAACGATCGAAAAGCAATTTTTTAATAACTCATTCTGTATCACAATTTATTTTATTACTATTCAAGTTCCCAACGGACCAAGTCCACTATACTTTATAAATTCATATTTGAGAACTAAATACAGCTTTGTTAAATTTTCATATGATTTTTACTGCTAAATGTCTCTCGACAGCACAAATCCAAAAGCAATTTTTTAATAACTCATTCTGTATCACAAACTTTTTTATTTCTATTCAAGTTCCTAGCTGACCAAGTCCACTATACTTTATAAAATCATATTTGAGAACTAAATACAGTTTCGTTAAATTTTCATATGATTTTTACTGCTAAATGTCTCTCAACAGCAACGATCCAAAAGCAATTTTTTAATAACTCATTCTGTATCACAATTTTTTTTATTTCTGTTCAAGTTCCCAACTGACCAAGTCAACTATACTTTATAAAATCATATTTGAGAACTAAATACAGCTTCGTTAAATTTTCATATGATTTTTACTGCTAAATGTCTCTCGACAGCACCGATCCAAAAGCAATTTTTTAATAACTCATTCTGTATCACAATTTTTTTTATTTCTATTCAAGTTCCCAACTGACCAAGTGCACTATACTTTATAAATTCATATTTGAGAACTAAATACAGCTTCGTTAAATTTTCATTGGATTTTTACTGCTAAATGTCTCTCGACAGCAACGATCCAAAAGCAATTTTTTAATATCTCATTCTGTATCACAAATTTTTTTATTTCTATTCAAGTTCTCAGCTGACCAAGTCCACTATACTTTATAAATTCATATTTGAGAACTAAATACAGCTTCGTTAAATTTTCATATGATTTTTACTGCTAATTGTCTCTCGACAGCAACAATCCAAAAGCAATTTTTTAATAACTCATTCTGTATCACAATTTTTTAAATTTCTATTCAAGATCCCATTTGACCAAGTCCACTTTACTTTATAAATTCATATTTGAGAACTAAATACAGCTTCGTTAAATTTTCATATGATTTTTACTGCTAAATGTCTCTCGACAGCAACGATCCAAAAGCAATTTTTTAATAACTCATTCTGTATCACAATTTTTTTTATTTCTATTCAAGTTCCCAACTGACCAAGTCCACTTTACTTTATAAATTCATATTTGAGAACTAAATACAGCTTCGTTAAATTTTCATTGGATTTTTACTCCTAAATGTCTCTCGACAGCACCGATCCAAAAGCAATTTTTTAATAACTCATTCTGTATCACCCATTTTTTTATTTCTATTCAAGTTCCCAACTGACCAAGTCCACTATATAAAATCATATTTGAGAACTAAATACAGCTTCGTTAAATTTTCATATGATTTTTACTGCTAAATGTCTCTCGACAGCAACGATCCAAAAGCAATTTTTTAATAACTCATTCTGTATCTTAATTTTCTTTATTTCTATTCAAGTTCCCAACTGACCAAGTCCACTATACTTTATAAATTCATATTTGAGAACTAAATACAGCTTCGTTAAATTTTCATTGGATTTTTACTGCTAAATGTCTCTCGACAGCAACGATCCAAAAGCAATTTTTTAATAACTCATTCTGTATTACAATTTTTCCAATTTCTATTCAAGTTCCCAACTGACCAAGTCCACTATACTTTATAAATTAATATTTGAGAACTAAATACAGCTTCGTTAAATTTTCATTGGATTTTTACTCCTAAATGTCTCTCGACAGCACCGATCCAAAAGCAATTTTTTAATAACTCTTTCGTTACCTATAAAATGTACATTTCTATTTAAGTTCCCAACTGACCAAGTCCACTATACTTTATAAATTCATATTTAAGACATAAATATGGCTTCGTTTAATTTTTATTGGATTTTTACTAATAAATTGTGTTTTGACAGTTCTGGTCTGAAACAAAATTTTTAATAACTTAATCGTTACCAGATATGGTTTGATTTTTATTTTATTTTTTGATTGAGTTAGTGCAGAGTACTTTATAAACTCATATTTAAGACATCAATATTGCATTGATTAACTTTTATTGAATTTTTACTAATAAATCTGTTTTGACAGTTCTAGTCAAAAACCAAATCTTTAATAACTTGATCTTAACCATATTTATTTTGATTTTTATTGAAGTTTACGATTACCTTGGTACTGTATACTGCAGAAATTAATTTTGTTTGCCATAAGAACAGTATTGTTTAGCTATTATTGTGATTCATAAATACAGAACGCAACCCATCTAACACGTTGCGCCTACGTAGGTATGCAATGTGCTGAACAAAACGCCTACTTTTGTCATTTTTAGACAACTTGCGTAACTGTTTTGTTAAATGAATTGCATGTCTATGTAGGCGCTTTGTGTAGTGGTTGCCTATCACTAGGCGCAACGTTTAGTGGGTTGCATACGATACATTACGCCTACATGGATATGTAATTAATTTAACGTCGTTGCTACGCAGGTTGCCTGAAAATGACGAAAGTAGGCGTTTTGTTAAGCACATTGCATACCTATGTAGGCGCAACCTGCTAAGTGGGTTGCGTTTTGTATTTAAGTAGGTGCCTGTTATCAATGAATATTAGTATACAAGAGTTTTTTATTTTCATCGACGTAACGCATGTCACTTGTACAAAAAGTGCAATTAATCAACTGCAATAGCAAATAGATGCGTGTTTAAGTGCTAATAATGTTAATGAGTAATTGTTTTACTGTTTAATTTCCAAAACATAATTTTCCACGTAGTTTTCCCAGTTAATCTGAGCGACATCCACTACAAACTCATATGGCAAAAACAAAATCCAATTGACCAAATCATCTATACTTTATAAGTTCATATTTGAGACCTAAATACAGCTTTGTTTAATTACACTATGCAATGGCAAATACACTCATGGTTAATAAATATGCTGCTTATTATGCTTCTGTTATTAATTTGGACTCTTTCTTTCACATAATCCAGCTGTTTTTTTATGATAACAATTGGAAATGCCATCGTAAATCCTAAAATTCATTATTAATTAATGCATAAATTTTTATATTACTTGTTTAATAATTACTTGCACATTCTTAGGCATCTGTGTCTTCTACCCAGTCTACAGGATCATCAGTCTTAAAAGTCATCATGCCGATTTGTAAAACAATTAAGTAGATGCTTAGAATCTGAGAAGCGAGAAAACCACACTTAGGAAATAAAAAGTTACATATTTATGGTCTGACTTACCTAACAATTTTGCATTTGGTGTTAGAACACAATTTATTGTTCAGCATATTGACTTCCTGTTTAAGCGAAAAATATTAATTGTTTTGCTGCTGTTCAAAGGATTTTTAAGTACGTTTTTGTGTTATCTACGCTTGTTGAGCCCTTCCTAAAATATAATTTTATTTACAAGGTGTTAATGTACCAACTACATAGTTTATTACCTGCAAACATCTTACGATCTTCAACCGTTAATAAATGTATTATGCTTTTAGAAATTATAGCTTAAATTTCTGCTAAACAGGTTAAAAAGTGATCATTACATGGGGATGAAAAACTACTCCCGGTTTGTGAATGTCTTCATCTAGATCTTGAACCATCTGTTGATGTTTTGGATTCCTTTAAAAACGTAAAGAACATACTGCTGCAACTAAAATAAAAACATTCACAGATTGTTATGACACTGACTGTTATTGCCGAATTTAAAGCTATGGGTCAATCTAAACAAATGAATCTTCCTTAGGTGTAAACAAATTTTACTTTGGTTACCTTTGTTAATAACAATCATAATCTCAATAGCAACAATGGTAACCACAGCAAAATGTGCTTACACCTAAGGAAGATTCATCTGTTTAGATTGACCCATAGTCTGTCTCTAATAACACGCTACATCATAATGATTGTCTTTGAATAACAATCGCCCTTCACTGTTTTATTAATAGCTTTGATTAACAGAGGTTATACACACCTGGATTGCAGCAATTAAACTGCACCTGACTGCACCTCTGCCTTCGAAATGGAAACATATCATTTGCACATTGTGGTAATATTTATTGCAATGTAAAAAATTCAATAATAAGTTTAATAATTGTCTCGGGATTTCTTGGCGAGACCATGTATGTCACTTTTAATGCACAAATACGTCACCGAATTTCTCGGTGAGGCCTCGTATGCTATTTTTTAATCACCTTGAATGACCTTCAAACCTTTCAGTACAGAGAATCGCTGACAAGTTTGGCCAAGTTTGACCGCAATTCGACCTTGAATTAGTTGCTGATTTTGCCACCAGTCGTTTTTGAAAGTGAACCCGATTGGTGGCGCCACGTTAGCAAAAATCACGGCAATATACTTAACTAAAAATTACAAAGTTAAAAGGTGGTAAATGCAAATCGACATACAAAATTTCGTCTAGAAATAAGGAAAAAAGCGTGAAAATTTGGTCTACATGTAATTATTGCTTTTATACGTCAGTTTGGAAACGATTTTTCACAGTTTCTTTTTACAAAATGCATTTGTACCTATAGTTTCTTTTAAAACGGCTAAATCAATTTTTACAGCTCTTCTAAACTTTGAAAAAAGTTTAGTGTATATTATAGCCTAGCATTTTATTTTGTAAAATATCCAAATGTTTTGCAATGGTCTTTATATTTTCTGAAAATGTTAAGTACACCATTAGTAATAAAAAGTTTTGAAAAATATTCCAACGGTATACCTTGTGTTGTAGTAATAAAAATATTTAGAGGGTACTTTTTATTGTATCTATAAGTAGCGAAGCAAGTAGAGCGGATTATGAATGAAGTTGGCCATGGTTTTCGACTTATTTATTACATTTCTTTGTATGAATTGGAACATATATGGGAGGCAAAAATATTTTCAATGAAATTAGTACTGTTATCTACTGAAAATGTTTCTAAACGTCATAATAGTGCATGTGAATTGATTATAGTTTATACAACACTTTAATTAGCTGTGAAGATTATTGCACAATTTTTGATTATTAAAAGTTATACCTAAAATTAGAGTTACGGTGAAAAACTAAAACTATTTTTAAAGTCCTATCTATTGGCATAATTAAATTTAACGAAGGTTTACGTTTCTGAACATAAATTACCAATTACTTTTAATTTCACAAAATCGGCATTATATTCCAAAAGATCTAATTCAGAGATGTCAAGCGAGGGACGACTAAATTTAAATTAAATAGTGTATAATATTGCTTTTTAAATTACTATTAGACACTCTTTTCTATCTTATAAATAAAATAAACCAATATAAATTAATATTTAAAATTTTATTGATATTATCGTAACAGGTGCTGACATATAAAATAAATATGAACGCTTACTAGCAACACTATTATTACTAATAAAATTTAAAAAATCCAGTCTTGACGTCGTACAAAAAAAGTGACTTTTATTTATTAAAGTTACTTAATTTGTTTAACATAAATCAATTTATATAAAGGCCAGTTCTTTTTTTTAATAAAGAATCTCTTGGAGAAATACTTGATCAGTTTCCAGACTCTCGTCTTAAGATGAAAAGTCGCCTGGTGAAGGTAAAAGAGTTAAAACTAGTCCAGCATTTCCATAAGAGATTCTTCATAGGCTTCACGAGTGGTTTTTAATTGAATTTATTTGTATTACTTTAATAAATCACCCAATTATTTCAAGTATTTATCACTTTAATTGTTTGATGAGAAACTTGATCGAGATCGTTCTTTTAGTTTGTATCAATAAAATTTATTCCAGTTATAAATTCTCCGTAGTCGTGAGTCTATTATAATCGTCATAATTATCAAAATTATTTATTTGGTTTCGCGGAATCTGAGAAACAGAGTTTAAACAATCTTGTCGCGTTCTCGCACTGTGTCTTGAACTGGATCTCATTATCGGTACTTCCACTGATACGCATGTCGTTAAATAAGAACTGCGTTGGCTGTTTCCCGTTGCACTGTGACATTTAATCGTTCCTTCCCCACAGGGTCTTTTATATTGGGGCCCCGAACCGTACGGCAAGGGCTTACCGCCTATAGCACCTTTGTGTCTCTCGGCGCGATCCTTACACAGACCGTATCTCCCCATCAAGATAAAGAAGTCTCTCCTGTACTGCTGGGTTAAGAGCGCGTACAGACAAGGGTTGGCACAAGAATTAAGAGGATAAAAGAACACGAGTAGAATCTTGGTGTGGGTTACCGTGATTAAAGGATAACCCAAGAGAGCTGTAAGTCCGAAGAACGCGATGGGCGCCCAACACGCGAAATCCGTAAATACTAGAAGGGCCATTCTTTTGGCAACGGTTAGGTCCGAGCGCACGGAAGTTGTGGAGCATCTATTTCCTCCTTGTCTTATCGATTTGTACATGCTTCCGTAGCACACGCAGATAAGGGCGAATGCTACGGCGTTGAAAGCTAGTAGAGCGGATAAGTAGATGGCGTCTGTTTTCCCTTTATTTTCTAAGGGTAGACAAATGCTGGTCTTCGAATAACTGCTGACCCCGAAGAGCGGCAAACAGGCCATTAAAAGGGCGCAAATCCATCCTATCATCATGACTCGAACCGCCGTTCGGAGTTTAAGACGTCTGTTGAGATGGATGGCCCATGTTATGGTGTACCATCGTTCTGTGGTGATGATGGCTAATGTGTAAACCGACAGCACGTTTCCAAATATCGTGAGGAATCCTGCTACCTTACAGCCATCTCCTAGAAGAAGATCGTTTCAAAATTACAAAAAAAAAACAGCTTCATGTTGATATAGGTAGGTACATTAAATAAAATTAAGTTTAATTAAAAAACAATTATATTTTTTCGAAGGATATCTTGTCGAAATGCAATACCAGTTTCAAGACTCTTGCCTCTCTATCATTTGTAAGCTTATTTTAACAAATAAATAAATTTGCTCCCTAGAATGAGCCAGGTTTGACGCTGGTCTAGTAGTTCTTCAAAAAAACCTTCGAAGATTCTATAGTAAGTAGTGTTCAAATTATGTTGAAATGGGATAAACAGTGGAACCTCTATATTCGATAGCCCTTATATTCGTCACATATATTTGGCAAAAAAATACTCCCATATTCGTCCAAAAATTCAACAACATTCGTCACGAAAAGTCACCTCCCACATGAGAACTTAAAATAAAAACAAACAGAAACCGACTACACTGCACAAGTTTTTTGTGATTAGCAGAATTGGAGTTACTTCATGTGTGAATGGAAGGTGACTCCCCTTTTAAACAATGATTACTTTCCTCCTTTTTAGCTTCTGCCATCCCATCATCGCTCGTCAGTAAAGGCAAAATTCCAATTTAAGTTAATTCCTAAGGAAAAAATTAATTCCACATTCGACTCATTCAGTACACGTCCATCGCTCAGAAACGGATTAATGACGAATATGGAAATTCCAGTGCACATCATAGAATTTCTTTAATAGAAAGATTCTGGCACCTCTCCCCTACATATATTTATAAAGAAGCTAGTATTTGTCATCAACAAAACAACTTTTTTGGTCGATCATATTAAAATCAACATAAAATTTTCAATGTCTAGACATTTTTTTCTGTTTAAAAGTTTCTGCAACTTGCATAAAAACAGTCAGATATTAAAACAAAATGGCACAAGACACAAACATCCAGCAAAACATAATTAACGTTATAATATGATCTCTGGGATCAACACACGAAAATAAAAAAGTCAGGGTGAATGGCCCAAAAATGAATTAAATTTGAAACGAATGAAACTTGATTTTCTTTCAAGACTATTTGCGCAAAAAATAATTAATAAACAAGTACCTTGATTCGCGAAAAACAATTTTAAATTGTTTTGTAGTTACTCGTAAACGTAAGCAGTTTAAAAAAATGAAACGAATTTAATTTTGTATCGTTCAATTACCTGAAGACAAGAAATAATTGTTTGTTGCTTGATAATAAACTTAAATTATATTTGAACTGTTATCAACTTATAAGGAACGCAAGAGAAATTTTTGGTGTGTTTACAGAATTTTGTGAATAGATTTTTAACTATTAGCATGAATAAATCGTAAATCTGTGGAGGGGAAAACTTTTTGCTAGAAAACAAAAATATATTTTTGAGAGTTATTCACGACAACACTGTTTTTTATAGCTGTTTATTAATTGCCACGTGTCTTTTAAGATTAAAATTCATTAAACATCGATTTTGTGTAGTATAGTGTGATTAATACTGTTGTTATGATATTGGAATTATAATATATTATCCTGTATTTGTCTATGAATATTCATCAAGTTGTCGAATGCTCTGTTTGCTGTTAATAACAGACAAAACACACATTAATTTAATAAATACGTAAGGGAATATTGCTTTCTAATGAGCTTATGTGGTATACTCGGGGCTTTATAATAGATACATACGTTCTTAATAATGTATTAATTGTATTATAACACAAACAAGTAATAAATGGAATTGGCTTGTCTAGTACCCAAATAATTCAAGTAACTGGAGTAACATTGCGAAATGTGAAATGAACTGTCGATTTCATTGTTCAATAAGTAATAAAATTGAGATTGAGACTAACTGAAAGTAAATATTGAAATATATTACTAGGGCCGGTCCTACTAAGCGTGGGACTCGAGGTAAGGAGAAGCTGCGGGGCCCCCCTTCCCACAAAAAATTATTTATACATTATCATACAATTTTTTTTTTTTTTAATTAATAAAATTTTGAACACATAAGCTAAAATCATATCATAACAAACACAAATAAACATAAAATTTGACAAATTGACTATGAACGAAGGACAGCAAAATAACTCATTTTTATAAACGAAATAGAAACTCAATTAAAATTAATGTTTCTATATTTTACTTTCGCAAAATCTTTTAATAGGTTGTCGAAGTCCATCTCCCTCATGACTTCACTTTCAATTCAATTGACATAATTGCGAGTGAATTTAAACGTTCTTTAGAAATAGTTGGTCGTAAGTACGTTTTAATTAATTTTAATTTTGAAAAACTTCTTTCGCCCGCAGAGACTGTTACCGGTATAGTGAGGAAGATCCTTAGCGCAATAAATAAATTTGGAAACGAGGTTGGACGATTATTACAAGCCAAATATTTAAGTATATTTAAAGGATTGCAACAACTTTGTGGAATAGTTACTTTTAAAGCTTCTATTTCTTCCGCCAACATGAATCCTTTTAAGTCCACCGATTCGCCGCATTTTAAAGCAATTTGTAAATCAGCAGAACATTTTAATGTAGTCTCTTTGGATTGATTGTGAAATGTCCATAAAAAACTAAATAAATCTATGGTCTCTTTTAATTGTTTAAATCGAGGTTGAAGAGACTGCAGTGTTATATCTAACACTTGATTAAACAGTTTATTTTGTATGCTTCCTTTGCATCAATAACAGGGTCGTCTGAGTACTCGTATGCAAATTGCCTTTTGAGTTTCCGTAAACGTTTCAACTGGAATTGTGGAACAACATCTTTTGCAAGATCATTTGCACCGATTAATACATCTTTAAAACCTTTTTCTTGGTACACTCTAGCCATTTGCACAATTTTTCAAAAGTGAGTATTCTCGAAGACAGATTTGAGGTTTCACTTTGTATTTCTTAGCTTACCAAGTTCACTTGGCAAAGCAAATCATGCCAGAAAACTAAAGATACCAAGAATTGGTAATCTTTTATTTGAGTAGCCAAAGATTCTGCTTCACTTTTTGTGTTTCCGTAAACGTTTTAACTGGAATTGTGGAACAACATCTAAATTTTTTGCAAGATTATTTGCTCCGATTAATACATCTTTATAACCCTTTTCTCGGTACACTTCTGCACAATTTTTCGTCTGCAGTGCCAAAATGGAGAGCGATATAAAAAAACGGATTACACAGGCGATAAAAAAAAAATAGTCCAAGACACCGACTTCAGATTTTCGCTAACCATTAAGGGAAACGAGATACCCCGTAAAACATTCGAATTTGGTCCAACCTGTGTATTGGCTCTTTTTCACGAATTTTATTTCTATAAAAAACTGATGCTTACCTCTTTGCCAGTCTATGGCGTAGTTAAAGTAGACGCCGATAGAGAATGCATCCATTATTGCAATGAGAAGCAAATGTATTCCAATGCAGAGATCGGCTACAGCCAGATTGCACATAAGAAACTTCGACACGGTTAAACGAAAATGTGAAGTAACGATCACAATGATAACAAAAAGGTTTCCTATAACGGCTGATAATGAAATGAACCAGACAGGCACGCGAAGTCCCCAATTTCCCATGAGGTCCTCGCACGGATTAAAAGCATCGGGATCTGGATGGCACTCCACCTGAAAAATACACGTCTTTAAACACTATGCAACAATTTCATATATATTTTTTATGCAAACGTTTAAGCAATAATTAGCTAATTTTACCAACTCTCTAAATCTATCTAAAGTTATCCATGCAGCCTGGCAGATTTTTATTCCGTTATTTACGAGGTAAGCGCAAAAATTTCCCGGCCTGACATAGATCTAGGTATCGCAGGCGGGTCAAAATTTCTTAACACATTGGTTCAAGTCATATTAGCCTTGGAAAAAACAAAAATGTATTTTATGTCAATTAGTTTTCTTATAACTGTCACGAAAATTAAGTATCGAGCTGTTATAAAATTTCTTACTCGCGAAGGTCTTTCTCCTCAAAGCATCCAAGTTCGACTGAATGGGGTGTACAGGGACAATTCCCCGTCTTATTCTGTGGTAAATGGTCAAAGGGGGAATGGGGCAAGAATCTTTGGAAGATGATGCAAGAACAGGAAGGACTGTGGAAGTGGTGACGGACGACAAGATTGCCCTTGTTGAGGAACTCGTATTAGGCGATCGACGCTTGAAGGTTAAAGAACTATCAAAAATGTCGGGGTTTTCAGTTACAAGCATTCGCTGAATCCTCCACGATCGGTTAGGCATGAATAAAATTAGTGCAAGGTGGGTCTCCAAACATCTCTCAGCAGTTCAGCGCCAGCGTCGTGTTGCATGTGCTCGAACCTTTTTGGAGCTCTGTGGAGAAAATCCTGTGGATGCGTAAAAGACAACTGTCACAGGGGATGAAGCCATGATTCTCTACTTTGATCCTTTGTCCAAAAAAGAATCGATGGAATGGAGGTGAAAAGAAAAAGCACCGCCAAGAAAGTTCAGGGTCTGTCAGTCGACAAAAAAGGTGATGGCTAGTTGGCTACCATCTTTTGGAATTGTGAGGGCATTCTTCTCATAGATTTTAAAGAACGCAACACCAGAGTCAACGGGGAATATTATGTAGCACTCCTGCATAAATTACGACAAAATATTCGGGAGAAAAGACGTGGAAAACTGACCAGAGGCGTGCGTTTACTGCACGACAATGCCCCCGTGCACACTGCTGGAATTGCTCAAGCCGCAATTCTTGACTGCGGTTGTGAACAAATCGATCACCCTCCGTATAGTCCAGATAATCCCAGTGACTATTACCTGTTTGGAAATTTGAAAAAGGACCTTCGCGGGCGCCATTTCAGTGACGACCAAGAGGTGAAGGTTGCAGTTTGAGCACATTTTGTCGACAAACCGAAGGCATATTTTTTAGGGGTATCGAATTGTTGCTAAAACGATGTAGTAATAAGTGCAATGATGTCAGGGGGGATTATATTGAAAAATAAAATTTAATTTTGAGCGTACGCCGTTTCGTTCATAGTCAGGTCGGAAAATTTTGGCGCTCACCTCGTAAAAAGTGGAACAAAAATTATATTATGACTTTGTTGTGTACAAAAAAGCTAAAGCTGAGTAAAACATTCTGTTTGTGTATGAACTGCGTATTTGTTGTTCTAGATTACGTGGTAAGGGAATGAAAATTAGTTTACACTCAATGTGTAAAGCTAGGCGAAGTACATAATAAATGAGATTATCGTCAACAGTGACTCAATTGCGAACATGTAGCATTTCATTGCCTCAATTCCCGTGCGCTTAGCGCACGGCGCTAATTAGTTTATTCTACTAATAATTTACCTCATGATAGTTCCTGTATATCTCTCCACAGAGAGCAGTCGTTACTCTGGACGTGTTCAGTTGAAGAATGCCATTGTGGAAAATCTCTTCGCCGTTCCACGAATCCTCTTCTATTACGTTTGCAGAAAAACTGCCGTCTTCTTCGACGTCATTCTGCGACGAATTTTTCGTGACACACTGTTTCTGTAGCCTCTTGTGACGTTCGAATTCGTCGGGATCGTGTGTGTGGGGAAATTGGAAAGCGCAACAGTGATATGGATATGTTAGCCGAGCAGAAGTTATAGACTAAAAAAATAAATATGTTACTAATTACAAGGGGAAAATTGCGGAATTTTCGACTAGCTGCATTTGAAAATATTGTGGGACCATCAGCTGTGATGATTTAATTTTGGTTGTACATCCATTGTCGTAATTTTGTACTTTAGTTTTGGAATTTCTGTTAAAAACAGATGAGGAACTTTGTAAACAGCTGCTTCATGATTAAAAATTTATTGGAACTCCTATTTGCCAAATCACTGAGTTTTTTTTTCAGAACAAGTTTTAGATTTTTACACCAGATTATTAAGTATTGCTAGGTTTCAGATTTCCATTGTGTTTGAAAACACCAGACATCTGCTGTCTAATTGTAGCTTGATGCTCTTTGTGTGGTCGTTAAGATCCATATGCTGTTTGTGCTTGGCAAAGTTAAATATGTAGTGTAAAAAAAAAACGAAGTGCATTAAAATTGCCGAAATAATATCAGCCGCGTTAGAGTCTATGAGAAGAAAAATATAATTCTTGACAAGGAGAATTGCTATTACTAACTGCTGAGAATGATCTAAAATTCTTATTTAAAACGTACATAATGCATAAAGTTATGAGTTTCTTTTTGCCAATGAAGAAAAAACACTTAAAAGAACATGGATCTCTTATCAAAGTTTTACTTAATCCTATATATTCAAGAGACACATTTTTTAAATGTTAAAGCTAAAAGAGAAATGAGGAAGATGGTAAGAATGTTTTTACCAGGGAAGGTCACGATATATTGTCGCTAGAATCTGATCAAGGCTGTGTTTATTGCATCAAGAACATCAAAACTAAATGTTTTGCAGAGTTATACGTGCCACTGGCCATTTCCTTCGGAAAAATAGGGGAAAAACTGAAAAGTTGAATAACAAAGGTAATTTTTGCGATCGCGTTGGCCATGAAACCATCAGAGATAAAATCAAAATTCTTCTATTTCCATGGTGCGCATCCTTCTCCGGAACTGTTTAAGATTTTTGGTAAAATTTTATTTTGTTGATAGCTACAGAAAGATTATATGTATTTTAGAGGTGGTCCAATTCCTCGAGATATTTTGAGCGTGCTCGAGAAAATCAATCTGATTTCTCTTTTTCCAATAAACGGAAAATGCCGAAAAATCAGAAACACTAGTCAAATACATGAGAATATATTTTTGACGAGCAAAAAACCTTATATTGAGTTAATAAAAGTGTATGAAGTCTAAATGTTCCAAATCATATTCAAGAATCTTTTGAAGGTCTTCCAGCAATCTGTATAATTTTAATTGCTGCATAGATTTAAAACGTGCTAATTAACTTTCAACGAATAAGAAAATAGCAACCTTCCTCACAAATTGCTTTAAGAATATTCTTGTCTTCCTGAATTGCCTTAAATTGGCATCTAGCATATTTATTTAGTTATTTAACTTTTGACAAATTAATCGGAGGAGACAAGAGAATTAAGTCGACAAATTTCAGTAAAGGCAAGGCAAAGATTTATATGAAAGATTAAGTTATTTCAGCTTACCTGAAAATTGAAAACTGAAGGAAATACTTTCAGGGTTTCTGTGTCTTGAACTTTCAGGGTCTCTATTTCACGAAGACCTTCTGTTGGAAGAAACGTTATTGCCGTGTCGGATAAATCTCTGAAAAATTGTTTCACAAAAAAAGTTGCAGAAGTAGATACATTTTCATTGCAAAAACGTAATTCATTCAGTTTTTGTTTCAGTGTGACCATATGACGATTAAAAGTAACAATTAAAGTGTTTAGTTCTATGCAATATAGAGCATAATATGTTTTTAAGTTTAATTGCATCCATTTATGTTGTGTTAAATTATACTCATTTCTAATTATACGAGGTGTTGACAAAAAATTAGTGCAGCGTTGTGATGTTTTCGGCAAAACTGACATGATTATCACGGACCACCATGTCTATTTGCGCAAATTAGCTCCCTGTTAATACGATTATGCAAGGTCAATCTTTTAGGGATGTGGAGAACATCAAACGTGAAACGACGAGGCTCCCGAAGGACCAAACTAAGCAGGATATGCAACCCTGTTTTCAACAATGGAAAGAGCGTTGGGATGGTTGCATTCAACCCGGGAAAGAGTGCTTTGAGGGTGACCACGTTCCCGTTTCGAAATAATTGTAATCAGATTTTTGGAGAGCTCAGTGCACGAACATTTTGTCCACTCCTTGTATATACACGTAAAAATGTTATTGAGTCTCATTGTGTAAATAAATATGTTGTAAGCTTGCAATGGGGTTACGAAGTGTTCAAGTGTTAAATGTTTAAGCGTTCGTCGAAGTCAAGAACAGTTTAAAACAAAAAAGAGGCAAATTAAGAGTGAAATAAATGAGAAAACACCATCAAGCGGACTAATAAATTTTCACGTTTGATATTAAAGAATTTATTTAATGAGTTTTGGAGTGACTTTAATTTCCTTTTTCCCTGGCGCAAAGAAGCTTTGTGAGATACAACTGTGATTTTAATTTTTTTCGTTCTATTTATTGATCTTCTTCTCGATGAACAATGGAGGAAATTTTACAGACGCTAGCGCGATCAGGCAAGTTTAGAATGACAATGTGATGAAATATAAAAGATTTGATTAAATACTCGAGGCTGTCCCGATAACGCTTTTCAAACGCGTGTTCGATTTTTTAAGTGGTCCGGACCGTAATTTGTTTCTCAAAAGGTTTACAGGACAAAAAGCGAAAATTGCCGCGAAAAATCGCCATTCATTAATGATTTTGACAAAATCTAAATTCCTTTACATGTAATTTTTTTTCTAAAAATAATATCTTTTACTAAATAATTTTTGCATTTGTAAAACTATTTATAGAGTAGTATTTATTGTGCTACAATATATACATATAGGGTGTTCCTTAGCAGGATGAAGATAACGTCACATGTTTTTAGGATCATTTTGAGTCCAAAGTTATCATGGGTTCGAACTGAAATGGATGATATAAATAAGTATTTTATTGCATTCGTAATTTGTAACAAGATTCAATGCATTCGCGAATGACAAACTTTGGATAAATTAAAGATAATACATTGATTGCAACATTAAGCAAACCTCTCATTGTAAATACTGTATGCCCACTGTCAAACAACTTCTTAAATTAATAATAAAAGCTCTTTAGTGGGCTTTATTTAAGATGCTTGTAATCTGCGAATAAATAATTACTTTTTCCTATGAAATTATTAAACATTTAGCAGTTTAAAGTGAAATGGCTTAAAGAAAAAAGTTATTCAAGAAAAATCACAATTTACAGTTTCATATAGAAACAAATTTGTATGTGTGAGTGCGGATGTAGTACAAAAATCATAAAAAATATCAAATTAAGTATGTATGATGTAGGTTTAAGATGGCATGTAGCTTGTTTCCGTTGTATGCTATCTCGGTAAAATTGTATTTTAAAGAATAATATGCCTGATACGTTAAAATAAAATGAATTTAAAATCTTTTTGTAGAATACCTACTAAATTAGGTATCAAGGCACTAAAAAAATTATATTAATCCGTAGATAAACTAAAACTTACTAAAATTTATATCGATATATTACACCCTGTATGGGCATTGAAAATTGGCCACCCTGTACACTTTAATGTTGTTAATTCAGTGCTGTTTTGGCAAAAATTTGCATAAGAACTTTGAGAATCTTGAGACACTATTAAATACAGTGAATTTCGTGATGTTTAATTTTTCGCAATTTGGGTTGTGCATTTATTAAAGGCATGTTCAATGTAATTTTTTTTTCGAAAACGTCTCGTTACATTTTGTTCAAATTTTAGTATGTTATAGAGTTTATCTTTCTAAGTATAATGCCGTTTGTCTCAACTATTTTGAAGTCTAATTTACAAAATTATTCAAAAAATTCAAAATTAAAAATTTGATAATTTTGAAATTTTTTTTACTAAAACGTCTCGTTACATTTTGTTAAAATTTTAGTATGTTATAGAGTTTATTTTTCTAAGTATAATGCCGTTTGTCTCAACTATTTTGAAGTCTAATTCACAAAATTATTCAAAAAATTAAAAAAAAAATATTTTTTATATTTTGAAATTTTATTTTCGAAAACGTATAATGCCGTTTGTCTCAACTATTTTCAAGTCTAATTTACAAAATTATTCAAAAAATTCAAAATTAAAAATTTTTAATTTTTTTAATTTTTTTTCGGAAACGTCTTGTTTTATTTAGTTCAAATTTTAGTATGTTATAGAGTTTATATTTCTAAGTATAATGCCAGTTGTCTTAACTATTTTGAAGTCTAATTTACAAAATTATTCAAAAAATTAAAAATTAAAAAATTTTAATTTTTTGAATTTTTTTTCGGAAACGTCTTGTTACATTTAGTTCAAATTTTAGTATGTGGTAGAGTTTATTTTTCTAAGTATAATGCCGTTTGTCTCAACTATTTTGAAGTCTAATTGACAAAATTATTCAAAAAATTCAAAATTAAAAATTTTTAATTTTTTGAATTCTTTTTCGGAAACGTCTTGTTACATTTAGTTCAAATTTTAGTATGTTATAGAGTTTATCTTTCTAAGTATAACGCCGTTTGCCTCAACTATTTTGAAGTCTAATTTACAAAATTATTCAAAAAATTTAAAAAAAATTGATTTTTATTTTTTGAAATTTTATTTTCGAAAACGTCTCGTTACATTTTGTTCAAATTTTAGTATGTTATAGAGTTTATCTTTCTAAGTATAATGCCAGTTGTCTCAACTATTTTGAAGTCTAATTTACAAAATTATTCAAAAAATTAAAAATTAAAAAATTGTAATTTTTTGAATTTTTTTTCGGAAACGTCTTGTTACATTTAGTTCAAATTTTAGTATGTGGTAGAGTTTATTTTTCTAAGTATAATGCCGTTTGTCTCAACTATTTTGAAGTCTAATTTACAAAATTATTCAAAAAATTAAACATTTTTAATTTTTAATTTTTTGAAATTTTTTTTTCGAAAATGTCTTCTTACAGTTTGTTCAAATTTTAGTATGTTATAGAGTTTATCGTTCTAAGTATAACGCCATTTGTCTCAACTAATTTGAAGTCTAATTTACAAATTTATTCAAAAAATTCAAAATTAAAAATTTTTAATTTTTTGAATTTTTTTTCGGAAACGTCTCTTTACATTTTGTTCAAATTTTAGTATGTTATAGAGTTTATTTTTCTAAGTATAATGCCATTTGTCTCAACTATTTTCAAGTCTAATTTACAAAATTATTCAAAAAATTCAAAATTAAAAATTTTTAATTTTTTGAACTTTTTTCGGAAACGTCTCGTTACATTTTGTTCAAATTTTAGTATGTTATAGAGTTTATTTTTTTAGGTATATTGCCGTTTGTCTCAACTATTTTGAAGTCTAATATACAAAATTATTCAAAAAATTTAAAATTTTTAATTTTTAATTTTTTTAATTTTTTTTTGAAAACGTCTTGTTACATTTAGTTCAAATTTTAGTATGTTATAGAGTTTATTTTTCTAAGTATAATTCCGTTTGTCTCAACTATTTTCAAGTCTAATTTACAAAATTATTCAAAAAATTCAAAATTTCTAATTTTGAATATTTTTAATTTTTTTTCGGAAACGTCTTGTTTTATTTAGTTCAAATTTTTGTATGTTATAGAGTTTATATTTCTAAGTATAATGCCGGTTGTCTCAACTATTTTGAAGTCTAATTTACAAAATTATTCAAAAAATTAAAAATTAAAAAACTTTAATTTTTTGAATTTTTTTCGGAAACGTCTTGTTACATTTAGTTCAAATTTTAGTATGTGATAGAGTTTATTTTTCTAAGTATACGACGTTTTCGAAAAAAAATTAAAAAAATTAAAAATTAAAAATTTTAAATTTTTTGAATAATTTTGTAAATTAGACTTCAAAATAGTTGAGACAAATGGCGGTTTACTTAGAAAAATAAACTCTATAACATACTAAAATTTGAACTAAATGTAACACGACGTTTTCGAAAAAAAATTAAAAAAATTAAAAATTAAAAATTTTAAATTTTTTGAATTATTTTGTAAATTAGACTTCAAAATAGTTGAGACAAACGGCATTATACTTAGAAAAATAAACTCTATAACATACTAAAATTTGAACAAAATGTAACGAGACGTTTTAGAAAAAACATTTCAAAATTATCAAAATTTTTAATTTTTAATTTTTTGAATAATTTTGTAAATTAGACTTCAAAATAGTTGAGACAAACGGCGTTATACTTAGAAAGATAAACTCTATAACATACTAAAATTTGAACTAAATGTAACAAGACGTTTCCGAAAAAAAATTTAAAAAATTGAAAATTTTTAATTTTGAATTTTTTGAATAATTTTGTAAATTAGACTTCAAAATAGTTGAGACAAACGGCAATATACTTAGAAAGATAAACTCTATAACATACTAAAATTTGAACTAAATGTAACAAGACGTTTCCGAAAAAAAATTTAAAAAATTGAAAATTTTTAATTTTGAATTTTTTGAATAATTTTGTAAATTAGACTTCAAAATAGTTGAGACAAACGGCATTATACTTAGAAAAATAAACTCTATAACATACTAAAATTTGAACTAAATGTAACGAGACGTTTACGAAAAAAAATTCAAAAAATTAAAATTTTTTAATTTTTAATTTTTTGATTAATTTTGTAAATTAGACTTCAAAATAGTTGAGACAAACGGCATTATACTTAGAAAAATAAACTCTATAACATACTTAAATTTGAACAAAATGTAATGAGACATTTTCGAAAAAAAATTTCAAAAAATTAAAAAATTTTAATTTTGAATTTTTTGAATAATTTTGTAAATTAGACTTTAAAAAAGTTGAGACAAACGGCATTATACTTAGAAAGATAAACTCTATAACATACTAAAATTTTAACAAAATGTAACGAGACGTTTTCAAAAAAAAAAATCAAAAAATTAAAAATTAAAAAATTTTAATTTTACCCTAAATGTTGCTACTAAGGCTTAAATTGAAGTTTCTTAAAATGTCTGCCATCTTTAATATTCGAATTTATGAAATGAAATTTATAATTTATTTGATGAAGAATTGTATATATCTGTTGTTGAAATACTTCGTCCAGTTTTGAGGCTCCAGTCTTTTCGTTAATAGTAGTCTAATTTATAAATAAGTTATAGGTTATACATTCATAAATTATTAATTTAATAAGTGTATTCAAAATTATTAAAATTGCTACTGATCAAGATACGAAAACCTATAACTGGTTTAATATTTTTATGAAAGATTTTTGATTAAAAAACTATAAGTAATAGGAGTATTTATTTAGGCATTAGGATATTGATGTATCGAAATAAGAGGGTTTTACTTAACGATCGCATCCTGTATGTATTTCAATTTAATGTAGTGCAAATAGCCAAAGATTTTGTCCTAGATGTCGCCAGCTATCGGGTGGAGCGTCATTAAGTATCAATTTCGTAAATTTTTGGCCACATTCCGAACAAACCATATGGTTCAAGTATGATTGCAAAAAACGTCGAAATAAAATGGAAAAAAGTTTTGATATAAGATTTTTGAAACATTTTGCGTTTTGTTCCGTATTAAAATAAACGATACTAATAATAAAATAGTAACGAAAACAATTAATTACGCTAATATAACAGTGTAGAAGAGAATAATAACCGTACGCCTTCGTTTAAATGAAATCAAGATTGTTTTGTTCGGTTCAAAATTCTTCAGCCAAAATTTTCTTCCACTTATCCGAGTATCCGACTAGGCTTTATTTTTTGCGTGTAAGTATTTAGGCGCCAATCCCACCCAAAAATTTGCGAAAATATACTCAATCGACTGTTCCCGATAGCTGGGACATCTATAGCGAAATATTTCGAAATTTGCATTAAAAGCCAGTGCAGGAGTTTTATTTCGTTTCAAGCAGTTATAAATACGAGGGCCGGTCTGAAAGTAAAACGTTGGCACATTATCATGGATGTCACAAAATAAATTAAAGGGACAGTCAAATTTTTATTTACATCAATTCGGTATGAAAAAACACTTTGAAGAAAAACGTTACTCGATTAAGGACATTTATTAACCATCACTTGCTTAAGGAATTGTTCTTTTATTGTTGCTTTTATAATTCTACTTGTGTTAATAATTAATATAATAATAATAATGATAATACAACCTCAAAGTATATTAAAATAATTTAAAAGTTACAAATGCTATAAAGTACTAATTATGATTTTTTTTTAAACCATTGTAGATTATCCATTTTCTTCAAAACTTTTTGCCCAAACATTATCCCTAGAACATGCTGTATATCTAAATGCATATGAAAGGCTTACAAAATGCAATAAAGCGCTGTTTGGGCCAAAGAAAACAAAGAAATCACTCCTCACTTCCATTTTTTAATTTAACATATAGTATCTCGAAAAATGTTTATTCAAAAGTTCAGCTTTAAACTTCACAATCTTGTAATTTTTTTTTAATTGAGCAAATAATTAACGCTTTTTAATTAATTATTTACTACGTACATGTCTCTGAGGCTCTGAAGTCCTGAAAATGCTCTCCTGTGCAGAAATTTCAGTTCCGAATTGCCCTTTAAGCTCCTGAAAAATTCAAGAATAATTAGAAAGTTTCACGGCACGAACTCTTATTTTTTTAGGATTATTTTTAGGCTATAAAAACAACTAGATACATATAAAAAAAGTGAATTTATAAATTAAACCTTGATTTTAATTAAAATTTACAAAAAAAAAATGCGTTACATAAAATGTAATCAGAAGTACCATCCATAACAAGTTTAAGCATAAAAACACTAAAAAGGAAATTACCGTCACAATTTTACCACCAATTGGAAAACCTCCTTGTCATAAAAATGTACTTATAGTTTAAAAACTCATTATCGTAGTAATGAAAAGAGTTTTGATCAATGTCTTTGCTAAACCAGTGGTTATTAATAGCCAGAGTTGTGTCGGGAAAAAAGATGTGAACTTGCAAAATCGCTTTCGTAAAAAAAGGAATACTGAATACAATAGCGTCGCCTGAGAGTTGTTTTGTTTCATACGCCATTTTGCGGCAAATTGACTTATCAATGGCTTATCATGGCATTTGGCAGCTTTTTAAATTTCTTCCTAGACAGATTCAACCTGAAGATCCCGGTGTAAATCGCTGTTCCGAATATACCAAGGAGCATTTACTATGCTCCTTAATACACGGTTTTGGAATGTTTAAAGACAACTGTAGTTGCTTTTTTTGGTACAGCCCCATAATTGTAGGCCATATGTCCAAAGAGGCTTGAGCACCTGTTTGTATAGGAGCAGTTTTTTTTGGATAGAAAGCTGGGAAAGTCTTGCCATCAGCCAATACATATCTCCATACTTTATCTTCAGCTGTTCCGTTTTCTTTTTGACGTGTTCCTTCCATTTTAACTTGACATCTAAGTTTAGGCCAAGATATTTAGCAGTATTTTGCAAGGGATTATGTTATTATTTAGATACACTGTGATATGGGCACGAAAAGTGAAGTGGGGAGAAAAAGAAACAAATGTGCGAAGTGCGGCGATTTAAAGGGAGTTCACTCACAGCCGTGAGTCAGGACAGTCGCTCACGAGGAGCGAGCGAAGAGAGTCGCTCACGAGGTTGAGCGAGGAGTCGGCTAGGACTAAAACGGCGATTTATTTAGCCTGTTGTAAAGAACAGTGTAATATTTACGTTATAAATATTAAGAAAGTAGAATTGTGTTGGTGATATCGCCGAAGTTGTTAATAATACAAGGATTGTTATTTGCTAATAAAGTTGGTGTTTATGTTTGATGGCGTGTTATTACACTCATTTTAATCGGCATTACTAATAATTATTATACGCCCACGACCTGTAAAATAAGATCTCAGCATTTGGCGCCCAACGTGGGGCGTATAAATATAAAAAAGGGTGCCGACAAACAAGTGACGTGTACATAGCAACGTTGCAGCCAAGAGAAGCAGCGGCACAACCTGACAACAACATCAAAGTACAGCTAAGTTCAACAGTACATCGATAGCGAGCGGCAAACGGCAGGATCTGCTACGAGGGCAGCAGCGCCGCCAGACGGAGCGTGGCACAACCACATCAGCGGGCAGCTACGTGCAGCAGCGCGTCGCTAGAGGGCGGCAAACGAACAGGAGGTTCAACAAAAGATCGCCAGCGGGCGATAGCAACGACGAGGAACTACGTGGAACACTGCGGCGGCACGACCACAGCTAAGTTATAAACTAAATAATAATTAGGCCACGGCGTAGAAGTGTGGGCGGTTCGGAAAGGAATGTAGAGGAAGGGGGGTTTAGTAGTAGATTAGAGGCGGCGTTTTCAAAAGTAGCAGAGGGCATGGTAAACATGCAAAATAGTATTGATAGATTTGTAAAATCGGCAGATGCGGTGCAAGCAAAAAAATCAAGCGAGTGACGAAAATTGTTCGTCTGTAAATAATGAAAAATCGCAAGCCCAAAATAATAAACAGTATAGATATTTTTGTATTGCTATTTATTAAGTAATACGTAGTTATAAGGTATTATAAGTGGTAGCGTTAAATATAACGCCCGTAAAAATGCCTAAACGTAGGAAAAAAAGTGTGGATGATAAGGTAGAAGATAACCTTGATAGAAAGTGGCAGGCAATAATGTTTAAATTGGATGAAGGGATGATTGTGATGCAAGATAATATAAATAAGTTGAGTGAAAATGTTGTAAGGCTGACGGATGCGAAAGAAGCAAGCGCAGCAGTTAGAAATGACGAGAACAATTCATCTGCATCCGGTAACGTTAAGGGAGCGCGGAAAGATAAGCATTATATTGGATTGTGGCAGAAGTTGGGGGGTCAAAACATAAATTTTTACCCCAATGGAAGCATACATCCAATGGCATTTTTAAACAAATTAACTAATACATTAGATGAGGCGGGCGTTCCAGAATCCCGCCGAGTGAATTTAGCTATAAAGAGCCTTAGAGGTTCCGCAGCGGACTGGGCGGGAGTGAAGGAATACTCTTTCGGGACATATGATGGATTCTGTGAATCTTTTAAAAATAGGTACTGGGGGGTACAGGAGGAACGGGAGTTGGTGTTTGAAATTAAGAATGGTCAATACAAGGGGGGTAACAAGGCTGACTATTTTTTAAAAATAATATATCAGGCAAAGTTTTTATCGGACGGATTATCAGAGGAAAAATTGATCGAGTACCTATCGTATCATTATCCTGCAGAAGTTAAACGAGGAATAGTGTCTTTAGGAGGTAAGGGAGTTGATGAGGTGGAAAAATATTTAAGAAAATTGGATTCCGGGACGTCGCCGGAATGCAGAAAGGAAGGTGAGGGCTGGCATAGACGTGATTATAGGGAAAAAAATATGACGAGACCGCGACCTGATAGGGACGACGATATTAGACGCGAGGTAAATGTAAACAGGGGGTCTCGGGAACGTGAAAATGGTAACGGAGGGCCGGCCATAAATATAATTACTAAATTTGACGTGGAGGCGGAAGACTTACTGAGTGATGTGGAGGAGTCAGAGGGAATAGCTAAAGAAAACTCAGTGCTTCCGAGCGCAAGCGCGATGATTGTCGATAGGAAGGTCGAGATATTAATAGACTCAGGAAGTCAAATAACCGCCGTATCGGAGTCGTTGGTGCGGGCGCAACAAGCGGAAAAGTTTGATCAGGGGAAGAATTTAAAGTTACATGCGTGTTTAAAGGAGAATAGAACCGCGTTTTCAGATTGCCCGAGAAAAGTAACATTTTACGAACACGAAATTAAACTTCATGATGAAAAGCCGTTTTTCATAAAGCCGTATCCTATGCCTTTAAAGTATAGGGACGAGGTACAAGAACAGATTAACGAAATGATCAGATGGGGTGTGATTAAGCCGGCTAGAACGGAGTATGTATCGCCGAATGTAAAGAAAAAAGATGGGTCGGTAAAGGCAGTACGATTTAAAGTGGGAGATGCGGTGTTAATAAGGTCGCATCGGCGATCTTCGGCCGAGCGAGCCGAGATACAGGAGTTTTTCCTGTTATACGAAGGGCCGTTCCGGGTAAGGGAAATAGCGGGACCAAACTCGGATATAATAAGCGACAGCAAAGGAACTATTTTGGGGCGACATAAAGTAAAATTTAAGAAAAAAGAAGCATATAGAGTTGCAGGAAATGTAAATGTAACCAACCATCTGCCGATTAGTAGTTTCTTTTGTGTATTTTTGTTATTTAATATTAAAATCAGAAATCTTCAACTGGTAGGTAGTTTATTCTTTTGTTGGTGAAATTAACGCGAGCAGATTTTTCTTCGTTGATTTTTATATGCCACTGTTTTGTCCATGCATATATTTGATTGATTGCACTTTGGGGATTTTCTGTTGTTTCTTCCATGGTTGCTTCATTAAAATTAATTTTAAATATATCATTTAAGTAATGTATTAGTTTAAAGCTTGTTCAGAAAAATTAAACGCATAAATATTTATTCTTACCAAAGTAATAAAAACAGAAACTTTAAAGTCGATTTTTTCAAAATGATCTACATGTGATATGGAACAAAACAGGGCGACAATATACTAAAAAAGAATTAAAAAAATATATATACCAAACGGTAACTGATTTCTGAATATGCTTGGTACATGCAATTATACTGAATATTCAAACAAACATCGGTCAAAAGAATGCAGAATAAAATAGAGCTCATCCTCATTATACTTTTACAACATGCGATTGCATGGCGTTGTCATAAATATTTAATTAAAAACGAACCGATGAGTTTTAATTTTTAATTACATATTTTTTTCTCGACGTAGGATCAGTTCGTCATTTTTTTAATTCTGTTCTTGCGCAGATATTACAAATATTTGATAAAGTCGTTATCTAAAGAAATTATACGACTTTGCTTATTTCATGACATCTTATTGACTTTCATAACAATTTTACGTTTCCTGGTTTATGTTTTTTTAATTAAATATTTTGCTCGATAGACGTTTGATTATGGCATCATAAAATACTTTATGTGTCAGGCCATAATGAAAATTGTCCAGTATATTATATTGATTTGAAATAGCCGGCTCTTGCCCGATATATTTTTTAATATTAGTAACTTGTACAATGAAAATGTATACGTACGATAGTTGTAAATGTACTAAATATGAAAAAGACAATTTATAATAAAAGAACTTTTATCTAAGCCTAGAATTTAAACATGCCATCACATTTGCAGGATTATACTCACAATTTAGCAATTTCTGACCCGTGAAATGCTTCTTCCTCGACGATTTGTAAATCGTTGTAGTTCAACAACCTGTTACAAAATCATACGAATATTATCAGAGCAAACAATTGTAAAGAAAAACTCGTCTTAATTAAGACGAAACTTCGGTTAAACGGGCCACGAATAATCGGGACTCAATTGTAACCCTATTTTGTATAATTAGCTGTTTAAAACTTTTGATACTCATGAAGCTACTAATGCTAGTTCATTAAAAAGGGAACAGCCTGCATAAATTCGTGTTTTGTATAATCAGAATAAGAATGTCTGAACTTTATTGCTGCTTGATTTAAGGACCATTTTTATATTTAAAGTAATTTAGAATTCAAAGTGGGAAAATGCTAAATCAAAAAGAAAATGAAATAAATCACTCATGCACTCTTAACGGTATTTTCTGTTTGTCAGCAAATACAGGACCTATAAATATTATCTAATATAAATTTTAACTTACAATTGTTCAGCTTTAACTTTGCTGACTTGTTTACTATTAATCCGTTGGATGTTGTTGTGTTCAAGATCTCTGGAAAAGAAAATATTGACAAGAATATATTAGCATCAGTACCACCGTGATATTTGAGATGGTTATTTTTTTGTAAGCTAATTATATACAAAAAACGAATGAAATGCGAACGTGAAGGAGTTTTATTACATTGTGAAAGTGTTTATAAACAATTAGTATTTTTGTGTGTGCATAATTACAGAGTGAATATGATACAAACCACAAAAAAAGTGTGGCCTATTTTAAAGTAGTGCTTATAAATTAAGTTGGACATTAATGAAACCTTGGTTTTTAATTTCGGTAAAGCTTAATTTATAATGAATGCCTGATAGCATTTTCCTAAGTGCAGTCGTACAACTTTTTTGAAATTTTTTTGATTTTCATCGTGAAGCTTAATATTATCTACCGCCGTCATTTTTGAAGAAAAAACGCTCAAATTGAGACTATGCATAGTAGAAACCTTGGAATTCATACTGGAATTTTTGCAATCGATGCATTACTTACAGGGTGTCCAAAATATAATTTTTTTTAAATACAACTTCAGACCATTAAAACTCGTTTTTTTTTAAAACAATGTCCATTTTTTTTTCATTTTCTAATGTAAAATTAATTTCTGCATCAATCTGTATTAGGATTTTCTATACCTATCTGCAATAATTTTCGAGTTTTTAATTTTTTTGATAAGGTTAAGAGAAATTGTAACATTTTTAAATAGTAACACTTGGAAATGACAACAAATGCCAATATTAATAACTGTAAACCACTTTTATCGCGTTTGTCTAAGGTATCCATGAAAATGGAAAATCGAGAGTATTCAAACACGAATATTTTGAACTGTCTCAATTTGAGCGTTTTCTCTTCAAAAAATGGTGGCGTAAGATAATATTAAGCATCACGATGAAAATCAAAAAATTTTCAAAAAAGTACAAAATATAAAAAACGACTGCACTTGGGTATAGCGAATGCTATGAAAAATCCCTCAAAAATAACGTGTTAAATTCTAAAATGCAATAAAAAATATACCATTGCATTTGAAATAAGAAAGTAGACGCCAACTTCCGGTATTAAAGGAAGTGTCGCCATCTTAAAAATATTTTCATCGAACAGATCATATGCCATTATGGTCATAACAAAAATTTCAGATCAATACCCTTTTTCATTCTTCCTATATTTTTAAGTCCCGGTCTCAATTAATCACCCTGTATAACAAAGATATTAAAAAGAATGGTTGAATTTTTAGATTTTAATACTCACATCATGTGAAGAACAGAGCCGACAGACAGATTGTTCATATTAGGCATATCTTGCAATCCTGTGTTTACTATACGCCTGAAAAGTCAAAAATTACGGTAAAAAGTATTACAGTATTTCTCAAAAAACCCGGATATTTATATTTACTTTAAAACTTTTTTATTTCCCTATTGATAATCGCAATTTTTGGATTAAAATTTACCCAGAATATTAGCTTTTATATAAGGTATAAAAATTTGAGCTAACTAAATACACAAAATTAAATTTTCAGTGCACTGTTTTAATTTCTATGGAAATTGTATAATCCCTACACAACATGTTTTTAAAAATTTGTTTAGAAGTACGAGAGATACATACCAAACATGTATCTTAATATTCAGCTTACTACCTAAGCTAACCAAACTTAAACGTCTTAGCCAATGATTGGGTTTTAAAAGATCTGACGACAGAATTAAACAGCATTGCATTTTCCAGTATTGCATACACGATTAACAGTGTTATACCGTTGCTCAAAAGCTTATAATGTTTGAAAAAATGAGAAACTAGGTCAAAACTGCATGCAGCATAGTCAATTACGGTGCTTCGCGGTTATACTCCACAAAAAACTATCAAGAAGATATTCCACAATCGTGGGTGCAAAAAAGAAAAGGGCTTTATCGCTTAAAGTGCAGTATAATTAATCTTCTAGATTTGCATTTCAGAGAAGGCACACCTTGCCTTATGTAATTCTTCGTCTATTTTCATAGGCTGCTATGCAAATTGCAGCACCGCAAAATAACTTCCCTTATGTAAATAACATTTGTATCTAAAATCGTTGATGTATAAATTGCGCTAATTTACAACAGTTGCAGTTGCGAAATAATAGCTGCTGAGACAGAACATGCCATACAAAGCTTAATTTGCACTTGAATGCCCCTCTAAGTTTCGTTAGAAGCGAACAATTATTGCTGTGAAATACCCTGTTGCATTACAATATGCCATAGAATCTCGCATTTAATTCTTGAAAGTCATTTGGCGGCCACCCCGGCTTGTTTTCATTAACTCTGATGCATGAAAAGTGTCCGTAAAAGTCAAAATTTTTCTTATTAACTGGCAACAAAGGTGCGCCAGCCATTAGTATTCTATTGAGCAGACAGGAAGGCGAACACAATACAATGAAAAAATGATATAAAGGAAACATGAAACGCATTGGATAGTTTCTAGCATGAAAGAAAAATTAAAGTGGCCTTATTTCTAGGGGCGTTTTGGATCTTAGCCTTTTAAAAACTCCCTTAAATTGCTCGAAATTATATAATTATATTTTCTTGTGACCTAGAAGTGATAAACAAGTTTGCACTAAGTATTAGCGATGGCATTCAAGGCGGTATTCAAGATATGTTGTAAGATTCATCACCGCCAGTAAGTTCAACTACAGGATCACCGTAAGTTACTTATCATAAATCATGGGAAGCTAGGAAGTTTGCAGTTAACTTACAAATGAATGCCTGTGGGTGTTAAGCTCGAGTATCGCAAACAAAAACGGCGAAAAATATGAAGAGTCTTAATGAACGCTTTGTTGAAAAAATATCATTAAGGATACCAGAAATATTTCTTTTGTTCACAGGTTCGAAATGATATTGGGATATTCTTTGACATCCTACCGGCTTTTGTCTAAGAAATATAGGTAATATTTATTGTTAAAGGAATTTCATTATTGCGTTTAACATTCAAATTGATTTATTTTATAAAATAATTTCTTTTTAATGCAGTAGAGGGTCGTCCAAATTCGATGGGTTGCATGGGTGTTTCGTTTAATATTTAAAATAGAGAAACGGTTAAGTTACCAAAAATGTGCAGTTATTCAAGACAAACTCAGAACCGTTTTCAAAAATGTTGTATTAATTCCGGTTTTTGAGTTATTGAAAAAAAAAATTTTTTTTGGAGTTATATTTTGAAATTGTCATATCTCCGTTATTATTGTAAATATCAAAAAACGTATAAAGACTTTTAATAGATATTTTAATGTAAAATTCGATGATACGAAAAATACATTTTTACGCTCTCTGGTAAAAAGTTATGACACAGACTTGCGTTTTTTTTTAAATGGAAGCTTTAGTTGGCTATGACCTATTTGAATATCTTATTTTTTTTCATTCCAAATATATAAGGGTTGATGTATTAATTTTCAATTATGCGCAAGTTACAAAGGTTTTTTTTTAAAGAAAATCATAGTAGGCTCTGAAAGCAAAAAAACAAGGTGTAAAACCCCTTAAAACTAATGTTGTACAGGTTACAAAGGTTTTTTAAATTTGTTGTTGAGATAAACATTATAAATATTTGAACATAAGATAACAACAATAATTTAAGAAAATGGCATAAAATTCCATTCACACGTTTTAATAATTAAGTTAATCAAGTGAGGGTAAATAATTGTTATTTAAAAAACAGTCAAAGGTATGAAAAAAGTTACAAGTAGTTTTTAATTTTTGAAATTACCGCGCGTTTTGTAATGCTGAACTTTTCTCGATTTATGTTCTGAATTTTGCATTTATTGAAAGATTATTTAAGTTTATGAGGTAAATATTGCTTATTTTACCCTGAATAACGTTACTAACGCTAAAATTTAACCTTTTAAAATCATTTAAGATCAGCTGTTATGGTTGAATGAACGTAAACATGCTGAAAATACGGACTACAAATGAACGTCACATTGTTGATGAGTTAAAAGGAGATAGATTTTCTATCGGACGTTGATGTTTATATCTAGTTAAGGTATGCAAGGCGCTATTTGTCTCTTTTTAACACGTTGGTTGTAACAGTCGCATATGTCGTAGCGTTCTTGCCACCTCCTTTATGTGCTCCTGGTACAAAATATTAGTAGAATATGTCACCAATAGGGCCCGCAGCCTACACGATTTTTGAATTTATAATGTATAGCTTTAGCTTATGCGTCCTACAAGTTATCCCACAGCTTTTATAAGTTAATAATTATTAATACGACCAGTTTTTTCCAAGTTCACCAGTCTCTTTTTTTACTTTTTTAAATAAGGGTTGAAGAATGTGTGTTTAGGATTAAAAATAATACAGATTGAACATAAAATGAAACAATTCAAGAATGAAATATTATCAGACAAATGTTAAACATTGATTATGTTAAAAAATTATGTGAGCATTTGAAGAAATTGATTACATTTTAAAGTAGTTTTCACGAATTTTCTTGTCTGTTGTGTATTCTATAAGCATGGATAGCTACAAATTAAATCACAAATTCCTAGTCACACATATCATCACACAAACGTAAAACTGTTCTAAGTTTGTCTTAAAAAACTGCACATTTTTGGTAATTTAGCCGTTTCTCTATCTTGGATATTAAGGGAGATACCCATGTAAGCCCATCGAATTTGTACAGTACAGAAGTTTATCAGAATACAAATTTCCATTATGAAACATATTTAGCCAAGAATAATCTTCTTTAAATATAGCAACGAAGTCCGTTAATTAATTTTTGGTGAAATTGTCAAGATAAGTATTCAAATTTATGAAAGAAAGCAGTTCGAATCTTGTCACAACTTAGAAGTCCGAAACTGGATTTTATACGTTAGCGTTCTTAAAAAATGAGTGTAGGAACAAATTGGACGTCGAGCTAGATTTAAGACTAAAATTAACTTTTTTTCGTTCTGATATACGGTTGTTACTTGATAACAAACATTATCATCCTTCACAATGACATGTAAAAATTTCTTTTTTTACTTTCTCGATGTTGTTTATTTTCTTTCATAAGTAAATACATTTTTCTTGTCATATTGTAATTCGCAATTTAGCCGAGTTCAATAAACTACAGAATTTAATGACGTTCATTTATTTATTTAAACCTTGTTAAAAAAAAAACGAAATTCTTTGATGCTTAAAACACTGAGACATAATTTCATGAAGTTAAGAAATTCTATATAATTTTAAAATAACATATTTATGATTCCTTTAATAAACGAAATATAACGAACGTGAAGTTCTCCAATCAAAGTTTTGATGGTATCATTATTTTAAATAAACCTCTTACGTAACTTTAATCCTTCATTCTATGTGTTCATAATTTATTTTCAATGATCAATCGATTTCATAAGCTCTCTACTGTAGTTCGTTAATTTAATGAGTTATTTGATGTCTTTTACGATGTGACTTTAAACCTAACACAATTCTAAAGACAAGTTGTAGCTTGGAGTAATTGGATGCTGTAAAAGTTGAGTACCGAGTAGCTTTTATGACAAACTTGTGTTGGAGACAAATTAATTCTTAAGATATGTTTTCATAAGTGCTAGATACTCTACTACTACAGTGGCGCAGTTTCAAACAGCGGATAATTTTCAGTGCGATTATTTTCATTTTCAAGATTATAAATAACCTGCTTCCAAATTCTTTGTTAAAATATATAACCCAAAATTGTGATATTCATAATTATTCAACTAGGAACTGTAAAAATTGCCATTCAGGACGTAAAATTACACTCAAAATTCTCTGTTTTATAAAGGACTAAAATTTTATAACGATCTAACAAGCGAACTTAAACATGAAACTAATATTGTAAGGTTTAGACGTAAGCTCAGTAGTTATATTAAGGGAAAGTTTAAAATTTTTAATATACTTATATACGTAAGTTATAAAATGTAAACAAAATTAGCAACGCCATTTAAGACCATTTGTTACAATTTAGAATGAATCCAGGTGTTACATTTTTAATTACTTTGATTATCAATGCATTAAAGACAGTAAAGACAATCTTATTTAAAAATTGCCATAGCTTCACGAAAGGGACAATATCATTAGCTTTTTTAAGGTACAAAATACTCTTTTCTAGACAAAATACAAATACATGTATCCATTCAGTTCATTTTATTAGCTTACGATAGCTCCTGAGATGTTATCAGTTCAAACACACAGTTTATTTACTTTTCCAATGCGTTTTAAATGCTCTTGTACTATAGACCGTAACTGACTGCAGTAATTTATTGATTAATTAATGGTTTGTGAAGGATTTAAACCTACAAAGATTTGAGTAAATCATTCAATTAAAAAAGCCTTTTCGCCTTGGGAGAATCCTTCAAACTCTTCTGCTAGATTCAAATTTCCAAAAGAAATCTGTTCTGTTCTTCATCAGTTTAAAGTTTAATTTTTGTCATTTTGTCCTTATGGGCGGGAAAATTTTTCTGGCATAAAAACTTGACTGATGTTGCTAGTAAACAAAAACAATTACCAAGATATTAACACAACCTTGGTTCTTGCACTGAGCTTAGAGGAATACTGGATTTGTTTTCGATCACCTTTATAACTATTACAGATCCCTGCTTTGTAAGCATTGTAGAAAAATATTTCACGATTAAAAAGTTGTGTTTCGTAGCAAACTAAAATATTGCATGCATCGACTCGAGGTTTTCAAAACCGGTTACCACCTGGTTTATCAGCGTTTCTGTGAGAGGCGCTGTAAAAATCCTTATTTATCAATCCACCCTGGTATAGCTACTTGAATTTTACGTGGGTGTTGGGAATGAAAACTCATACGAAAACATCGCATCCACTATTAACATATTTATGTTCTAGAATTTCCCTCTTCGTATATCATTCGAAATTTATGTGGTCCATAATAGATCATAACGTAAACATACACAACTAACGTAAATATTTTTATAAACCAGCTAAATATTAATTTAAGAAGTAGATACGGACCTTATAAAAGTGCAGGATCTAATACAACATGACATGGTTTTATTTGGTGGCTCATAGTCATTCACTCACACTTGCTTTTAATAATTTATAGTTGCTGTCACTAACAATGTGTATCATACATGATAAGTTGTTTTTTCTCGTTTCTTATAACTTTCCTTATCTTCGTCGGTATATAATATTCTCTTTGGTAACCCGGCTTTATATATTTTTTGATGTACCGTCATATTCAGGGGAGCTGATTTACATCTTTTCAAAAATTATGCATGGTATCGTAAACATCACGTCAAAAAAATGTGAAGTGTAAAGAAAAAGAAACTTACTGGTGCTCTAGAATTTGTATTTTGTTTTTAATCAAGAACAAGAACCGCCAAGATATTAAATATTTGGTTTCCTCCAAAATGATTAATAATTAAAATTGAATTAATTAAAGTATACCAGAAAATTAGAATTTTTAATAAATGGATTAATAATGATTTCTGAAGTATTTTCGCAAAAAATACCCAGCTTAATGTTAATGACATTTTGTTGTGGTATGGTGGAGGCGTAGGTTGATTATTTTCTTTGTCAACATTTACTCTGAAGAAGTATTAAAGAGTTGAAAGAAATGAGCGCACCATTAATCAAATGTTGTACATACTCTGCTTTGCAGATGATCAAATAAAAATTGCGTATAGTGTCGTTAACATTTTTATATAGTAAAACCTACTGTAAAACATTCGAATTTATGTTAAGAAAAACGCAAGCTAAACTTTTGGATTTTTTTTTAAATTTGAAGAGTTTTAAGAAAATTGCGTGCCATTTTAAAACTAAATAAAGATAAAACACATTACTTAGGTTTTTTAACATAAAATTAGACAAAAAAAATCGACGTTTATCAAATTAAAAATGTGAGTCCACACACTTGGATTACTGATAAAAATTTAAAGAGCTATAAAAAAATATTTTAGGTCGTTTTTTAATAAACTTAAAATTTTTTTGCATTGCTTGTTGTTATCTTTAACATTTTCTGAAAATATGAAGACCATTGCAAAACGTTTGCATTTTTTCGACAAAAATGCAAGGTTATTATAAACTTGAAAGGTTTTCGAAAACTTTCAAGAGCTTTTTTAGGTCTTTTTGAGCACACTTAGAGGGAAATACATTATTTAGAGTGTTTTTAAAATTAATAGATAATATGGAGACATTATGCAAAATTATTCCCAAACACTGTAACCAAATATTGTAAATTTAAGAAAATGGCATAAAATTCCATTCACACGTTTTAATAATTAATTTAATCGACTGAGTAAGTAATTGTTATTTAAAAAATAGTCGAAGGTATGAGAAAAGTTACAAGTAGTTTTTAATTTTTGAAATTACCGCGTGTTTTGTGATGCTAAACTTTTCTTAATGTATGTCATGAAGTTTGCAATTATTGAAAGAATATTTAAATTTATGAGGCAAATATTTCTTATTTTACACTAAATTACGTTATTAAGGCTAAAATTTAACTTTTTAAAATCATTTAAGATCAGCTGTTATGGTTGAATGAATGTAAACATGCTTAAAATACGGACATCAAATGTACGCTATATTGTTGATGAGTTAGAAGGAGATAGATTTTCTGTCAGACGTCGATACTTATATCTAGTCTAGAAATTCAAGACGTTGTTTGTCTCTTCTTAACACTGGGTTGTAACAGTCGCATATGTCGTAGCTTTCTCGTCACCTCCTTTATGTGCTCCTGGTACAATATATAAGTAGAAAATGTCACCAACAGAGGTCTTGACCTACACGATTTTAGTATTTATAATGTATAGCTTGCGGGCCACATTACACCTTACAAAAAATCATTTAACTTAGCCCTTAACACATAAAATTTCGTTTCTCCTATTAGAATTATACTGTGTTAAACATTGATTATTAAAAAATTATGTGCGCATTTGAAGAAATTTATTACATTTTAAAGTAGTTTTTACGAATGTTCTTGTCTGTTACGTATTCTATAAGCAAGTTGTTAATCCAACCGCGTTGTACAAATTAAATTACAAATCCCTAGTCACACATATCATCACACAAATGTAAAGCTGGTCATCTTTTTTTTTTTAAAGCAACTGTTTGCTGACTAATATTTAAACATACGAAATGCTGGGCATTCGTGCATAAATAAGCATTAAATGTGTTTACGTAACCTTTAAGTAATGTTTAAACCATACAGGCGATATATAATTCCCTTGTAATGCTGTACAAAAACAACTTTATTTTCTTTGGCGTCATTGAAGTGAAAAAGCTACTTACAGGATTTTTAAGCGCGGTAAATTTACGTTAAATACTTCTGGTTGGATCTTCAGCAACTTCGGGGCCCGGTGAATATATCTGAAAATAAAATAAAAATGAATTAGATCTTGATATGAAAATGATGGAGTTTGATCATTGAGTCACAGTTAAAAACCGACCGGTGTTAATCTACTTGCACAAAATTTCGTTGTCAGTTTTATCTTAAATTATCATACAAATTATTTTAATAAAATTTTGAACAAACATAAGCTTAAAATAATATTATAACAAACATAACAAAACATAAAATTTGACAAATTGACTATCAACGAAGGAAAGCACAACAACTCATATTTTTATAAACGAAATAGAAACTCTATTAAAATTAATCTTTCTAGATTTTGCTTCTGCAAAATCTTTTAATAGGTTGTCGAACATAATTGCGAGTGAATTTAAACGTTTTTCAGAAATAGTGAATGGTCAATACGTTTTAATTAATTTTAATTTTGAAAAACTTCTTTCGCCCGCAGAGACTGTTACCGGTATAGTGAGGACTTGAGGAGGATCCTTAGCGCAATAAATAAATTTGGAAACGAGGTTGGACGATTATTACAAGCCAAATATTTAAGTATATTTAAAGGATCGCAACAACTTTGTGGAATAGTTACTTTTAAAGTTTCTATTTCTTCCGGCAACATGATTCCATTTAAGTCCACCTATTTGCCGTATTTTAGAGAAATTTGTAAATCAGCAGCACATTTTAATGTAGTCTCATGGATTAATTGTGAAATGTCCTTTAAAAAAACCAATCTATGGTTTTTTAAATTGTTTAAATCGAGGTTGAAGAGACTGCAGTGCTTTATCTAACACTTGATTAAAACAGTTGAGTTTGTATGCTTCCTTTCCATCAACAACAGGGTCGTCTGAGGACTCGTATGCAAATTGCCTTTTGCGTTTCCGTAAACGTCTCAACTGGAATTGTGGAACAACATCTAAATCTTTTGCAAGATTATTTGCACCGATTAATACATCTTTAAAACCTTTTTCTCGATACACTTCTAGCCATTTGCACAATTTTTCAAAAGTGAGTATTGTCGAAGACAGATCTGAGTTTTCACTTTGTAATTTTTTGATTACTACATAAGTTCACTTGGAAAAGAAAATCATGCCAGAAAACTAAAGATACCAAGAATTTGTAATCTTTCATTTGAGTAGCCAAAAATTCTGCTTCACTTTTTGCGTTTCCGTAAACGTTTCAACTGGAATTATTTCACGAAAGTTTTTGTTAATTAATTTGATGATAATATTTGATAAATAATCTATTATATTAATGTGGTTTAGTTTATTTATTAAGTTAAGTATTTCACTATTGAACAATAACTTTTTTAAGTGAGATGATAGATAATTGCTTTTTGTTTCTATGCTATTAACAAGCATTGTATTTATATTTTTTATTTATTGAGCGCGGGGCCCTAGGCGAGGGAATCTGTGGAATATGCTCAAGGCCGGCCCTGTCTATCATAAATAAAAATTGTTCTCGTAAGTTTACGATTAGGTCTCTCTGAATTTAGCATGACCCTGCTCTCTATTTAATTTATTTTTGTAGTATTGATTCATCTGAGACTCTACAGGTTGTGCAGAGTTACAATTTTCATGGTATTGGTGTCATCCAAACTATTATTTTAACGATAAATTCTCGACGCCTTTCCAGACCTCTTCGCACAAAATAAACGACTTATCGTTGACACTTTCCAGTTTATCAATGTTCCAAACTTGAATAATATATTAAGCATGCAATAAGTAACACGATATAACCTAATAATTTAGAATTGACCATTTATTTGAACACTGACATATGAATTGAAAATCTTTTTCTTAAGCGTAGTAATCTCATACAAAAACGTGAAAAACTGGTTAATTTAAAAAGGAATTTTCATATAAAGGGTCTGTTCAGCGCTATTTCTTGATGTCGCACAAGCCTTCGACAAAGTGTGGCATGAAGGATTAATCTATAAACTTAACAAAATATTGCCCTACCAATATGTAAAAATTTTAACTTCCTACATTTCTAATAGACTTTTTAGAGTAAAACAAGGAGAAGCCTATTCGGAATTGAAAGAAATACAAGCAGGAGTGCCACAGGGGAGTGTCCTTGGACCAGTCCTGTATCTACTCTACACCAGTGATATACCAAAACTGAATCAAGTGAAATTGGCTACTTTCGCGGACGATACAGCATTGCTGGCAACAGGTAAAACAGATATAATTTCCACCAAAAAACTACAAACAGCTAGTGATGCCATACACGAATGGACCAATAAGTGGAAAATTAAACTAAATGAAACGAAATCAGTCCATATCAACTTTACAAATAAAAGATTGAGAAACTCTCCAGCAATAACAATCAATGAAATCATTGTCTCACACGCAAACACTGCAAAGTATCTTGGTATGACTCTTGATACTAAATTAAGGTGGAAAGAACATATTAAGAAAAAAGAAAAGGAGTTTAAAATTAAAACCGCACAATACAGATGGCTTATTGGTAAATATTCCAAACTGTCATTATACAACAAAATTTTGATTTACAAACAAATTATTAGACCTACATGGTTGTATGGAATACAACTATGGGGGTGTGCAAAAATTACAAATATACGTAAGATACAAACTGTCCAAAATAAGGTGTTATATGAAATGCCCAACGCTCCCTGGTTTGTCAGAAACGCCGACCTTCATCGAGACCTGGGTATCTTAACCGTTGAAGAAGAAATCAAAAGATTTGCAAAGAAGCATGAAGCCAGGCTTCACCTACACGAAAATCCAGAAGTTCTCCAGCTGCTAGACAACCAAAACTTATGTCGTAGACTGAAGAGAACCAAACCGTTCGAACTTTCTAAGTGATCTGTGTAAAAGCAGAGCATTGTGCAAGTGTTAGTGTCTTTATTCCCTAAGAATAACAAAGACAACTAAAATACGTCGCTGGACTGATTTTAGCTAAGTAACTTAGATTTAAGATTTAAGAGATACAAACTAATGGTTGGTCTTACTTCTAGACCAGTTTTAGTGTTCAAACACCTAGTGCTTTAATTTAAAAAAAAAAAAAATATATATATAAAGGGTGAGAAAAATCCATCGTTCTAACTGGACAACTTTGTTATTATTACTTGCAGATTCATATAAAGGCTACTCGCTATCATAATCTTATAATCACAAAGTTGCCACCCTGTACACAAATAAAGTTTGAACTGGGTTTTTAAAAATCAAATATTAGATACACTGATTGCTTTAAAACTTTTAATATTTTTAAAGTATGTTCGTCTTTAAACTTCATCTGTGTGCAACGTTTTAAGAGCCAATTTTCAGGGCGCCGAGACTAGTTCAACGTTCCAAATGAAAAGTTTTATTCGTCATTCAGTTTTAAAAATACTACTAGCATGATATATATATAAGACTTGGTTAAATGAAACAGTAAAAGTGACAACTATAAAGATGGTAGTTTTTGGTCCAGAAAAGCAATTCATACAAGCTGTAGATTCATTTCTTTTATTGTTAAATCTCTTGTAGTGCTTCACGAAAAGGGTTTTTCACAGGTAATCACTTTCCAAGTGCTTAGCAACATCAAATGTTACATACAGACTTAAAGCATCCGATAAAAAGAATGCAAGATTAAATACCATTAGAAAATTTTATGTACGTTTATTCGTAAACAGGATATTAAATATTGTCATGATATTTTTAACAACATGTCTTTGGGATTTTTAACGGTTTTACAGACACAAATTTTAACAGGAATATAAGTTTTAGTTGGTTTTTAAATACTTACATAGTTTGGAGAAGCTTAAGTTGTTGAAAAACATCCGCTTCGAAATAGTAGAAGTTCTCCAAGTTAACCAGAGTCCTAAGAACGATAATTTATCTTAAAGAACATACTAATTAGGAAGTCACAAAGACAGTCAAGTTTAGCAGATTCAACAATGCAAACAAGGGAATTATATTGCAAAGTAATTAATTTTGAATGGGAAATAAGAACGAACATGGCATAAAAACACTGCACTCTTGTTCAATTATTTGTTTTACAAGTAATTATCTACTTCTAAGATGATAATTTGTAAATAGTAGCTTAACATGCCCCATCAATTTCAAAGTTTTATAACGCGTCGTTTTGAATTTATCTAAGTTCGTAGGAAGGGAGTGGTCTGTTTTATTAGCAAGGAAATACTTTTGCAAAGTAAGGCCAAACGTGTGGTTCGATTTTTCTGAAATTTGTATCACATTTTGAGATACATCAACTAAACATGCCCTATCAATTTCAAAGTTAAAAAAAAATATTAAAAATAATTATATTGCAAAAGTAACTTACAAATCTTTCAGGGTAGAAGCATAGGGCAAAAGGGACTCTCTTTTAAGGACCTCAATTCCAGCGTCTTCTATGGTTCTGAAAATAACAATTAATACTTCAATTCATTTAAGTACAAAAAAATTTAATAACGTAAACATTTTTGTTCCTTTCAGGTGAGTTACAGATAAAGATTTAACAAATTTTGTTCCTGACATTTTTTTTTTTAAATTTTAGGTGATGCCTCACATTTTTTTAAAGCATGGTAGGGTTAAGGAAATGTTTTTTTTAGAAAACATGATTTAATAAAAGCACCCAACAGAGGATTTGGTCTGAAGTTGCTTTCAAAAAACGCCTGTTCGAGAATAGAAAAAGAGATGGCAATATATTAAAAATTAACTAATTGCAAAATTCCATTTCACTGCGTTATAGCTAACCTAATAACATTCATTAGATAATCTCATTAACCAATATTTTATTTAATTTTATCCCTAACCGTTTTAGTCGCAACCCAGCAGTTTAATTTAAATCAAATTGATTTCATTGATTTTTGATGCAAAAGGTTCATGGCACGTTATAAAAAGGATTTGCTTATTTTCCATTGGTGGTGCTTTTAAATTAGTTGAAATTATATCGGGATTCAAAGTTTAGCTTTGAGTCATTTTAAAATTAACATATTGTAAACTTTCCATTCTGTCTCTAGACGCTTTTGTTCGTAATTATAAAACTTTATATGTATTGATATCAAGTTAGACATCATAAAATAACAAGCAGTTAATAAATATTCATAGGTTGATTAATAAATTAATTAGATGTTTTAATTGGTTATTATTTACAAATGCGACATGCAAAGAACTCTATAACATCCAATTATGGCGTATTTAATTTGTTTTTTTAAATATAAATAATGAAATATGATGGAAAAAAGTTTACATTATTAAACTTAAAGTCAAAAATAGTCCCAGTTGTAGAGTTTTTAAACTTATCTTTTTGATTTTCACATTTATATTAGCTATTGTTGTCGGAAAGCTTAGATTTTCGTTAATTTAAATTTTGGGCGAACTTATTAAAAAAATTAAGGATGGTGAGACTTAAAAGACAATTTTGGTTAAAGATCAAAGCTCTTTAACGTTACTTTGTGTCCAGACTGGCCAATTAAAACTGACTTAAAATTGGCAGCATAATTATTTGTGGCTATTAATAGCAATTGAAGTCTATTTTCCAATAGGCAAACTATAAAACTATAATCCATGTAGTAGGTTCACAAAAAAGGCCAAAACTCGATCTTCTGCAAAAAAAAAATAATGGGAAAGGAATCTTATTGATTAAATATGTGCAGAATGCTCCCAAAGCTATAGAAAACGTTTGTGGTTACCATTCAAAATTGGAAAATTTCTTTACTACAGAAAATGCCCATTTTTATGGGTGGCAAATTGATTGTTTACTAAAATTAATTCATAAAACTTAATCTTATGCGCTTTTAGACTTTTTTAACACGAGTGTGATACATTCGTTCGTTTTAATCCATTTTGAGCTTTCGACGTATTAAGTTGGCAGTGCCGAGTAGCGAATATCGCAAACTCGATATAGTATCCGTTCCCTCGGGAGTTATTTATACGTATTACTTCCTGTAGATAGGAAGTAATAAACTGCTACTTGATCACATAAATTCGATCTCGTTTGGTTATCGGATGCCACAGGTCAACGAACAAAAATTGCAATTGAAATAAAGAAAGGGGATTTTACCATGGGTCACTTATTTATTTGGTTTAGAAATACAGTTTTAATGTTCCTAAATCATTGACTGCACTGTTCAATATACCTATTTTTAAAAATTAATTACCTATAATAATTACAAAAGTCAACTTTCATAAATTTTTTAATTTTTTTTATGATAAGACAGTATGTGCCTCCGTATTTCCGGATGTGGCTCAGGCCTTTGATAAGGTCTGGCCCGATGGGCTTCTCCAGAAGCTGCACAAAATTTTGCCCAGACAACACTCTGAACTCCTTGAAATATATATTTTTGAATTAATGTTTTGGATCCGACAGGAAGAGCAGTTTTCAGAAACAAAAAACGTAAACGCTGGAGTACCGCAGGGTAGCGTGCTTGACCCAATATTGTATCTCCTGTATACACATGATATCCCTCAAACCACAGGAACAACCGTAGCAACCTACGCAGGACACCGCAATATTAGCGGTGGGAAGTAGCGAAGTGGAAGCTGCAAGTAAATTACAAGAAGCCGTAAACAATATCAGCTATTGGACCAATAAGTGGCAAATAAAACTTAATCATAATAAATCTTTACAAACTACGTTCACTTATAAGAAAATAGAACAGCGAACTCCCATAACCATAAATGGATCGACCATCCCATATTCAAATATAGCTAAGTACTTGGGCATGACCAGGGCCGTGTCTAGGTGTTTTGGCGCCCGGGGCAAGAACGAAAAATTGCGCCCCATTTCTAAAAAAAAAAAAGTTTCTCCGGCCCTACTTTGTTCGGGCTTGGAAAATGGGGCTCGTTTTAAAAAACACTTTATAAAACACACATATGTATGCACATATAATATTTTTAATAATAAATAAATAATTAGGTAACATTTAACTTAAGGAACATACAATTTGGTAAAAAATAACATAATATGCACATGTAATATTTTTAATAATAAATAAATAAATACTTCAATAGTTAAACATTTAACTTAAGGAACATTATTTTTTTTAGTCGTGAGTCTTTCTACTGTTTGTAGGACTGTTGAGTTGTGTTGTGCTGACTTTTTTCCATGATCGCTTCTTCTTCTTTTCTTTTTATGCTTCTGGTATTCCAAGTACCTATTCTCATTTTGTCTTTCTTATCTCTATTTTTTTCATTTTTAGTATCTCATGCTTTGATTGCTATCTGTTTTTCCTTATTCATGTCCGTTTTCGTGTAGTGATCGTGCCATTTTTTCCGTAACTTGTTTTCCGTCCTTAGTTTTTTGGGTCTGCTTTTTGCTGTAGCTCCTCTTTCTCTTTATTCCATAGCCAGATGTTATTATCTACAATGAGTTTTTGATAAGCTACTCTGACTTTTTTGCCCTTTTTTTTTTCTTTTTCTGCCTCTTCTCTGATTTTTCTTTGTATTTATCTTTCTTTTACTGTTAGGTCATTGTCTATGTAAACGTTTTGACCTTTTAATTTGCTCTTATACTGCATCATCTTTATTTTATTTTACTCCTATTTACTTGTCATTGCTATTGTCATACTTTTGCCATATTTTCGACCCACCACATACATCTGTTTGATATTTACTTTGACTCCTAAATTTTGATCTAGAAATTTTTCGATACCTGCTGTACCGTTACTTTCATCAAATTTTGCCCCCTTTATCACAATTTTATATTTCTTTTCTTTTTTTTTTCTGGTTCTTCTATTCTGTTTTCTAAGCTAAGCATCTTTTTTCTAAGCTCTTCGTTTTCTTTTTTTGTTGCACTAAATTCCTCCCTAAATGCTTTTTGTTCTTCCCTTATCTTTTTAACTTCTTCCACCAATTGGTTAATTACTTTTACTAATGCCTCCATTTGTTTTTCTTCCGTTGAACCTTTGGTTTTTGCTTGATCTGGTGATCTGATTACTAGTTTGTACGTTCTGGATATTCCGCCTACTTCTTTGTTTTTCTCTTCCTTGTCTCTTTTTCTTTTATAACTACTACCACTCGCTTTAAAAAATTTCTCCATGGATAATATTTTATTTTATTTAACTTTATTTATACGATTATATTTTAAAATTTAATTCACTACACAGTTATTAGTTTAATGTGCTTACTTACACTATCACTATTACTTGACGCGCTCTTGGGTTCATTATCACGCTACGTCAGCTGTCTATACCTCAAACGCCGTACGTTATTTACTTGTTAATAACACTCTACAATTTAGATAAAAGGACTTAAGGAAGAAGGGACGCGTCAATAAACTTTGCCTAGGACACAAAATAATTTCGCGCTGGTACTGCGTAACGTAGATAACTCCAAAAAAAAATAAGACGTCAATGGCGATTTTGGCGCCCCCTGATTTCGGCGCCCGGGGCGAGCGCCCCCTTCGCCCCCCCCTAAACACGGCCCTGGGCATGACTCTTGATACCAAGCTCCGCTGGAAGGAAGATATCAAAGAGAAATGTGAAGAACGGAAGCTGAAACGGCCAAAAACAATTTTTACGGCTCTTCAAAGTTTTTCAAAATTACCAAGACTATTTGCATTTTTTCCCAGAAAATTTCAGATATTTCGCTCCCCCACAGGAGATTGAGAATCACTGCTTAAATACAAAGAATTTAATGATCCCTAGATTATGGTCTTAAAAAATCGAATATAAATTCCTGATATATTCCACATTTTTTGCAACGCATTCACTTGTGCTTTTGTCTGTTGATAGAGTATCGTTTAGATATAATTAATCCTCCAAGTTTGATTTTAAAACCCTTGGGACAAGCACAGCGATGTTTCACACTTTTTTCAGTAAGCGTAGCCGATGGGATTACCGCAACGTAAAACTGGTGTAATATAAAATAAACCACTGCTTTTCTGAAAATAAAAAACGAGCTAAAAAATAAAAAAAAGCCTTACACGCCATTGTGGACCTTAATCCAAAACGTGCGATTTATTCGCGAACAAACATTTCAATTGTTAAATTACATGGGAATTAATGAAATTCTAAATTTAGCAGTCGTTGATACAGGAAATTCAAATAAGTGCTCTTATCACAGATATTGTAAAATGTAGTCAACAAACCAACAGCACAAAAGATCTGAATTTAAAGAAGCTTTGTTTAAATTAATGTTTCAATTCAATAATATTATACACAATAATTTCTGTATTAGTTAAATAATAATATAATTTACTGCTTTACCTTGAACATAAATCTTTAAATCTCAACATTGTGAGACATTTGTGTAGTTTATTCAATACATTCGAGCAATTTGTTTCTACTAGAGCGGTTAATTACGTTTATGCGCTTGGTGGTTGCATTTTGCAAGCAATAACGCTTTGATTGTGGCCATTAGCGACGATTAATTACGCTATTTATTAGCAAATGCAGCAAATACTTGTGCATAAGTCAATAGTTTTTCTAACCGTATGTTGATCGATTCGGTTTAATTTAAAGACGCGTTCCCCGATTCTGCGTGTAATTTTCAAAGTACTCTGAAAATAATTGTAAACTTTAGTGCAAAATAATTGGAAAATGGTCTGACGAAGCTGCAATGAATCACAATTTAGCTTGAGAAATAGCTTGAATAAAACTCCACATTGTGAAAAATGTGGTTTTTTATATCTTTAATTTAAGTGTGATTGTTACAATACTAAAAGAGAATAAGAAATAACAATATATTGCGTTTCAATGAGCTATAAATATTGTCTTGAAAAATTTCTTTACTTACATGCTGATAAGTCCTTGCGGTAAGTTGCTGGGTGTGTCGAATAACGAAGGACCCGTGCATCTGCATTCGTATTCTGAAGGTGGAGAAACAGTGCTGACTGTATTAAAGTTGTTAAGAGTGTCACAGGTACATCCAGAAGACCCAGATATAAATCCGTAAGGTAGCTTTTGGTCTTTGGCAAACAAGGGGAAAACAAATATTGAAATCCAGATAAATCTGCAATAAAAGACATAGTTAACTTTAATATTTAATAAGAAATAAATTGAGCAACCAAAAAACTATTTTTGGATTAGAAAGATCAATTAAAGAATAGATAAAATAAAAGCAAGCCAATAAGAATTTTTCACAATTTTATTTGATAATTGAAATGCACCAAGTAATACAGTTCCTCATGTTAAAAGAACCAAGAGAATTTGTAACTTAATACTTGCTTGCTGTAATTGATGTTAATTTAAAATTAATCTTCTCAGCTCATGCTACTAAAAATGTAGCTAAAAATAACTTTAATTTAACAAATTAGTTAAGTATTATAGCTAAAATAATGGTGTATAGGTGATTAATTTTGCTCTAGGATATTGTTTCTGTGTAACGAGCGCCACAAACAATGAGTAATCTATTGTCTAAATATAATAGGATTAGCCATAATCTGGTTCGGAGCTAGGCAGAACCCAATAAAGAATCCATGTTTAATTCGATTAACAGTTTTTTATCTCTTTGCATGAACAAAAATTTAATACGAAATAGCTATAACATGAGTGATCGAATGTGTGAAGTACACAAAAATTTGGCCAAAATTATTAAAAAATAATGCATAGTGTCACACAATCATCAATATACTATTCAATGTAAATATTATGTATAAATTGTATTTAGTGAGTTAATTAAAACAGTCTGATACGCAACCAGTATTCAAATAATCAGAATTAAACGTCCTTAAAACAATATTATTTTAGTCTTATCAATTTAAAACAGGGTTGATAAAAATCATGATTTTTTAAAAAAAATCAAAAAAATCGATTTATTTGATTTAAATCAGATTTTTTTGATTTAAATCAAATGTTCCATATTATCGAATTTAGTGACATATTCACATGCTATTTTTGTTTTGTGCTAATATATTTAATAACCAATATATTTAATTCATTGGTGAATTTTTGTCAAAATGAAAAATTAAATATAATGATTAAGAATTTTGAAAAAATCAGTGCTAAATGGTGAGGTTTAATTAATTATATACAGGGTGGCTAAACGGCTCGAGATAATCAAATGCTATTTTATACAGTTTTTTCTAAACAGCACAATAAAAATATTTTCAAATATACAGGGTGAGTCACCTTTCTGGAACTAATAGCAACTTTTATTTTAAATACAACACCCAATTTTTTATTTAATATTTTTGACCGCCTTAATTTTAGCTTTGCATCAATATAAAATACCACAGGTTTTTATACTGCGTTGTAAAAAAAAAATAATTTTCTAAATTATTCAAGGTTTTAAGTCTTTATTTAAAAAATTCTGCTGAAGTTATTTTGAAGTACAGAGTTTTAATTTGGTATGGAAAAAAATTCTCTGTTCGCTCGATATGAAAAAATTTGAATCAGGCGTACAGGAGTGTTTATAAATAGGTGGCAACTTCCATGATTTTCAAAAGCTCGTAACTCGATTTTCTCAAATGCGAACCCCTGTATTTTTTTATGTCATCGAATTCGTCTTTAAATGAGCTTCATATTTTGTTAAGTATGTCCTATACCCAAAACTCATACTTTTCGAGATATTCGACATTTTTCTTCAAATCGTTATTGAAGCAATAAAGTGCCGTGGAAATTGAAAAAACTGACTGTTCACTGCGCTAACGTCAAAAACTGGTCATTTATTTTTTGAATTATTGCATTTCCACAATGAATATTACTTTACAAGAGCAAATTGATATGGTTTATTCACCATTTCGTGTATTTAATTACTAATAGTAATACAATTTTGTTTTATTATAAATATTATATTGTATCTACTCATATAATCTGTGATTTAAATTGATAATTTTTTTTAAAAAATCACTTGATTTAAATCAATGATTTTTTTAAAAAAATCGCTTGATTTAAATCATGATTTAAATCGTGATTTAAATCAATTGATTTAAATCTGCTCAACCCTGATTTAAAACCTCTGCACCGATTTTTAATTGTTTTTAGTACAATAAACCAAAATATTGTATAACTCGGCACAGAAATTCGTTATTTACACGCAACCTCAAACATGAAGTGTAATAAATATTATGATATCAGTTAATCAATTACCCAGGATAACTTTTGGTTTATTTATAAACTATATTTCATTTTGACATAATTGATTATTCTAGAAAAACTCTTATTAACCCCGGGGCAATAAAGTTTTTTTGGTGTATAGTAATTTAACTTCTTAACTATCTTCGTGGGTTATAATGAACGTCGTAAAATTTTAACGGGAACTTATTCATGACTAATTTTGCTTCATAAAGCGTGAATAGACCTTTATTTAGAACGTAAAATAGGGATAATAGATATTATGAACCTCGCTGTCCATCAGTCTCGACAATTTATCAACGTCTTTGTATTATATTTTTCTTGGTAGACCAATTTATATTACGAAGAAAATTTATATCGTACGGTTTTGTGGTCTTATTGTTCTAAAAGTTAATTTCCACAAAAATAGGAAAAGGTATATTTCTCCAGACCACAACCACACTAAACCGTACATTTTTTTTGCATGATGTGATTGTTCGTGTATAGTTCTAGTAATTCTTGTTGACCAGGAGGGTGCATTTAGTACCGAAACAATCACAAATTTTGCGTTAGGTTTATTTTACTGAACGTCCATTTTCGTAATTAGTTTTTATGATTTCAAAACGTCGCTCTTGTGACAGTGACGCCATAGTTAAACTGGGGCAAAGAAATTCCACCAGAATAAAAGAAACTAATATGTAGTTATCGGCATTCAAATTCAAATCCCAAAGCTCCTCTTAGAAACCCCTTAATAATATGATATATTTAAGTATAATTTTATATTTTTTCATAGTCCGCCTCTCCATTTAATATAGAAATGTTGAGAACACGTGGTTACCTTATATCTTATACATTTTTACTTTAACGCAAAAAATATCATCAAAAGGATTGAAATGTTTGCTTGACTGAAGATATAAGAAAACTTACTAATTTTGACTGAACACCACACTAGTGCCAATAGAAAAATTAAGTTAAATACGTCCTTCCAATAAAAATCAATATTTTAATTACAGTTATTTTTAAGTCCTTTTGTGCAACTTTTTTTTCATTAAGCAAAACAAAGGGCTGATTTGTAACAACAAACGAGATATTATAGGTTATAACTTTTGGAGATTTCCAATCAAAACTAACATATTATAATGCAATATGTTTAGACCCAAAAAAATATTTTTTCGCTATTTAAATGACTAAGGTATAAATAAAAGATTCAACATGCTTAAAAAAACATTTAAAAGGAATATTGGCAGGGGAGACCGGGGATGAAAGTAACACGGGTAGGTTGTGACAGAGTCTATAGTTTCTTTAATTTTTGTTATATGTCGCCCTTAGCTCTAGAGTATTATGTTCTAAATTTTGTTGGTTATTGGTGGATGCGATACAATTTGACGTTGAAATCGTGGTCAATTGTGGATTCCCTCAAATTTGTTTTGTGTACACTTGGGGTCAAAAGTAACAGTGTTACAACCAACCCCAATCAATGTTTTCACTTGCAAATGTTCACTCTTAGCACATAATTGGTGGTTTTCTTCGTAGATGAGAACAAACAAAACTTATCGGTTAATTTTCCAATTTGTTGCATTTTTTTGTTTTACATTTTTGAATATTGATAATGTTCACTTATCATATTGTATTGTACCAAAGAATTTTTTTTATTTTTTCATTTTGCTAATGTGTATTTTGGAATCAAATATTAATTTTGTTGATGAATAGGTACTAATATGTTTTCCCACTACCTATGAGCTGTGTAAATTATTTTGCCGTTACAACTTACCCCGATCGTTGTTACTTTTAGCCCCAACGTTCAGGTTGAAAGTAACAGCTGTCTTACTACAGAAAAATAAAAAAATATTCATATATGCTTTACGAAACATATGAAATAAATATCTTGGGAGAAAGACAAATGTCCAATTTATCATTAAATCAGTTTGAATGTAAAATACTTGTTATACTTTATGAGAAATTGAATAAAAACAAAAAAATGTTACTTTCATTCCCGGTCTCCCCTAAGATATTTTTTTTGCAAAAAGAGTTGTTAAAAATTCAGTTATTTTTACGAATGAACGTAAAAGGTTTATGATAGCATCTCAAATGATAAAAGAAAATAAAAATAAATATTTATGAGCCGACGAAAAAAATTCGTTGTTTAAATTCAACGGAGCAATGAAAATTTTATGATTCATGTAAAATACATTACATGAAATATGAAATACCGTTAAAAAACTTTTGTCGAAGTGAATTTGCGCCTCCACCAATCTTGCAAGTGATAAATTATTTAAATTTTTACGTCAAAAACGACATCAAAATACATATTTCGCGGTGTCACATTATATACTAAATATTTATCTGTTGGTGTTTTATCAAATTAATGAGAACAACTAGTAAAAAGTCATTAAAACTTAATTCGAAACTTTCAAAACAAACGTGTACTATATTTAAAATAGATATAGACGCACATCAAGTAATGAGTGTGCATATAAATGTCATCGGGGTTTTATACTAACAAATTAAATTATTATTTTACATGTCACCTCATTTACAGACTATACTTAAAAGGAACATTAAAATCTCATTATACTACTGTAATAATATTAACGTAACAGCTACAATTTCATTGCAAAGATAACTTTTCAAATATTATTCGAATTGCAAGTTTACTAACGAAATCATTTATAATATTTCTAAGAGGACTCGCTTGCTGTACAAATTCTTTATCCTTTACAAGTCTCAGTTATACTTTAGTAGATTTTTTTATTATTCGCAAGCATCTGCCGTAGCAACAATCATCATTGGCAACGAAATTCTTTTAAATCTATTGATTTATTTAATAAAATGTCGTATTATTAAAATACTGTCTTCCAATCTGTTTCTTAAATATTATCCCAGACTTACAAACATGCATTTTTTTGTTTGATAATTATTATTGACTAACTAACAATTATTTTCTTTAATAAATAACACAACTTTATCAAAATCTTGTAATTTGTTTTGCATGGAAGGAATTTTGGATGAGTTTGGGAGTTTGCTTCGTTTAATTTTGTGTATATGTTACCGTTAAAGCGTAGTACCTATTACAAACAGTTAAAGTATGAAATGGATTTCCTAATCCATACTTTATCCAGTTATTCCATAGAATACCGGCTGCGACCTGTGTAAAGTGTATAAAGTTTTTGAAAAAAGTTTAAACGGTTTCGGAGAAAAACGCCAAAAACGAAACCCCTGCAAAAGCGCCTTGATTTGAGAAGTTGTGGTATATCTATTATACCTAAATCTATGCGACTTGCATAGGCGTTTAACATGTGGAAAACCGTTTTTACAAGGGCCTCGTTTTTCGCGTATTTCTCCGGAACCGTTAAGGATTTTTTCAAAAAATTTGCACCATTTTACCTGCAAAGAATGCGCGCATTGATAAATGGAGGATTTTTGATTTTATCTCTGACGGTTTCATGGCCAACGCAATCGCAAAAATTACCTTTATTGTTCAACTTTTCAGTTTTTCGCCTATTTTTCCTAAGGAAATGGCCAGTGGCTCGTCTAACTCTGCACAACCTCTATTTTTGATACAATAAACACAGCCTTGATCAGATTTTAGCGACAACATATCGTGACCCTCCCTAGTAAGCACGAAATTTAAGTATCTCTAAGGGTTCTTCAGTTGAAATGTATACCCGGTATACATTTATCTGAAAATTTCGATGTTCGCAATTGCTTTTGATTGTTTACTGGCTAATAAACGATTGCGGAGATGAGTACTCGAATTTATTGCGTCGGACATTGGTTTACTCTGAAAATCCAATAGCAAATTAAATTCAGCTCTTCAATACAGTTGAAATTTATCGCATTTCCGTGAAACGTATTTATAACCACTTGGCAGGATTATTGTTCATACTTCATAATTATTTACAGCACTCAGAGTTGGCGTATTTATTATCCAAATATTGACAGTACGTCGCTTTTAATAACAAAAAATTAATTACATTATGAACACAGAAATAGTGTTTTTAAGCTGCAATACTTGGATTACTGTAGGGTGTATTTATACCAGGGACTAAAAACGAAAAAAATTCCGTTCGTTTCTGTTCGGAACGAAAACGAAATATATCGTTTTCGTTTTTTTCGCTCTAACCGAAAAAATTACTTTTTCGTTTTCGTGAACCGAAATAATAACGGTTAAAACCGGTTTTACAATATTTTTTTGTCGTCAAAAAATCATTTTTTTTCCTAGTCACCACAACCCTCTATAAATACGATAACAATATTTGAGTTTCAACTAAAATATAAACGATGACGATGGGGTTTGATGCTCACGGACAGCATATTTTAGACTGGCGAACCATACTACAATATACATTTTCGCATTCCGTTAAATCTTACTAGCAACACAACTTCCATTAAATCTTCTTTTACATTAGTCCTTTTCGAAGTAAGAATAAATTTTACTATTATTATGTCTAAACGCAAATAAAACATACACATTGATAATATATATCCAATCAAGTGTATATTCTATATTGATGATCTAAAAAACAAATTAGAAATAGAGAATATCTGTCCCGTTAATTGTGTTACACGAAATTGCAAGTATAAACAATAAAGTTGTTAATACATATTCACGTAAATATATGGAGAAAAGTGAAGCTCACTTATTTCAAGTGAGATTTTTTACTGCCTCGTGGAGTCTCCCCAGCACAGAAGGTAAATTCGCGTTTGTGTTTAACAAATAAAATTGAAATAGCGACAAAACCGGTTTAAACCGGTTAAAACCGGTTTTGGAAAATATTTATTTCGTTTTCGTTCTTAAAAAAATTCGGTTAATTTCGTTTAACGTTTTCGTTTTCGTTCCGTTCTCAGTCCCTGATTTAAACAGTGTGTTCATGAAAATCTTTTTTTTGAATACGAGGAACACGTTTATCTTTTGATTACTAAAATATTAGATAGATTTAGGGACGCAGCTACCAAATAGCAAAAGTGGTAAAGTTTACCTATGTATTTAATCAATTTTTAAGGGCATAAGAATTCCAACTGAATAAAAAATTGCCTACAATAGCTATCCCCTCTGCAAACTGTGGCAAGTTTAGTACTCAGGGCATAAATAAATAAATAAAATCTTTACGATAACATGACTAGTTCCATAAAAATTGAACGGCAAATTGAATTTAGAGTTACAAGAGGGCTTATAGAAGGATGCTGCGTTGCATCTATTCTTTTTAAAATTGGTTAAATTGGTTTTTGCCTTAGAGCCACAAAACTTAGCTACGCCACTGGCTAGATTAGTTTTTATTTTAAATACCCGTATACCGCGTTTAACGAAGTTGCTTAAACGATTATATTTTTCAAGTCTGAAAGGTTCGAAACTAATTACGTTACGTACTTAAACTGGAAAATAAAAAACCTGGAAGTTACAAGAGTCGTTAGAGTTACCGCAAACATTATTCGTCCTCGCTATCCAGTTCAAATTTGAAAAATATTTCCTAAGTGGAAACAAAAGCAATTTGCCACTGCCCATTTGAGATAATTGTGCGGTTTTTACGAATTATTTTTACATGATATTCGCCTTAAACAGGAAAAAGTTTTTTATTAAAACCTCTTCCATTTCGAGAGCAGGTATTTGTATTTCATTTGATCTTTCAAATAGAAATTATGTCCCAGTGCATGTTTACGTTATGAAAATAACAAACAAATATTTGTTGTATAGTTGTGGCAATACATTAATAATATAATGTATTTTAAAGTGAAGTATGCTTTACTTTACGAACTTGCAATTGCCAGAAAATCAACCCTTACTAAGATGTACAGTCAAATCATACGCCATCAGTTAAATCAACAAACTTATTGTTACAGCCAAAAAAACATTCTTCTCTAATAAGCAATAGTTACTTAACCAAACATATAATAAAATATTAAACAAAGTTAAGACTAACAAAAATAGTGTTAATAATGCACTTAAATTTGTTGCTTATTATACATCTAAACTGTAACGAATATAATAATAACAGCACTTAAAAAACATAACATAAAAACATGCATGCTACACAACACATAGAACCATATAAAACTAATATCGATAAAAAAGAGGTATAATGCAAGAATTATTAGAGAGTTAATAGAAATTGTTAACACAAACATTCTTGTATCAAGGCTTCGTATAGGATAATAATTTGAAGACGTTCCTGTAGGGATGAATATTCAATGAATAAATATTAACTAAATCAATAAAGTTTTAGATGATTGAATACTGTATGTGAATAATATCACAGGCTGACATTTCAGAACTTTGTGAACGTTGTTTTAATTTTGATAACTGTTCATATATAAATTACATGCTCTGAGTTCAATGGCATACACAGAAATTGGTGATAATGAAGTAATTTTCTTGCTGTTTCAGCAAAGATTCTTAGTTACTTACATTCAAAGAAACAAAAAGTGTGTTTTATAGTGCAATAAAGCGTTAATAAAAGCTTTAAAAATCAATCACTTCGCAGCTCTATATTTATTGTTTTCTACTCATCCAGCTAGAGACGTCTCCTATTATCAGCGTCTAAGGGCTGTCATTTCATAGCCTCGAGAAATGAAGTGGGCATCAGAGTGGGGTAAAAATCTCCTGCAACATTCTACTGTCGCATGCATAATGTAAATTTAAACGTACGTTTACTGCAGATGATTTAAAATTTTTCTTATTAAAAATGACGTTTTCACTTTGCGTTTCTGTTGGCTATAACCTGCAGACGTTTGGCTGTTAAAATGACAGATAATCCTGCTAGTAAATAATCTTAACTCGACCTTACTACCAGATCAACACGCGATAACGCACTGCATAAATTGAAATATTTTCTTTGTTTAACTAAGAGAGGTAGCTTCGTAGTTTTGCATACAAAAGCATTGGTTTTACGAATACTTTAAAACATTTTTAAACAGCAACTTAGAATCTATTTCGAACATGTAGCAGAAATACTAATAAAATATTGTAAATCCATTATAGTATTTGGTCGTATTAAAATGAAACCCTTATATTATCTGTATTTTTTAAATACACATTAATGGGTGTATCAGATCTGAGTTAATCAACCCCCCCTCAACTTTATAAGGTCAAGTAGGAAAAAAAAAATTAATTTTAATTGTAATTAACTCAATCATATTTAATCTTCGTAAGTTATATGTTCAACACTAACATGAAAAAATAACATGGAAAATTTTTTTAGTATGACAATTATTCAAGAAAATTTATAATTTTTTTAGTCTTAAAATAGTCTACTATCAATTGTTAACGATTTTGTTCTGGAAATTGCTTTTATTACAGTACTTTACTGCCATGAGGAGTTTTGTCTTGTTTGGGAATCTCATACATTTATTCAACTTTGACTTTTTATATTTGCCTTCTGTATTTCTGGTTTGTAAAATTATTTAAAAGTTTGTGTAGGTTTTCTACAAAACGAATTGTTTATATAAATATATTACTCATACAGAAATGTTTTTAAAGACGTTTTTAAGATGAAACTTTAATAGGAGTAGTATTTGACGTTTTAATTTTAATTTAACATTTTTGTAGTTTGATATTTGTTGTGCTTTAGAAAATAATTTTCTGTTAACGTTAAATTTCCGTCTCTTTTATTTTTGATCTCGGTGAAGCTTTGCTTGTTTTTTTTTTGTAATATAAATCCAGACATATTTACTGTTTACGAGGTAGCAATAGGTTGAAAGGTCAAATAGCGTTTGTAAAATAATTCGAGACCTGCTGTTTATTTTTATTTCTTTTTCACGGTCGGTTTTGTGTTTGAAAAACATTACATTTTACCTTTGTTATTATAAGTATGTTTGTTTTTATTAAAAAGTTGCATTTTTTGCACGTCTAAGTAATATTTGTTACCTAAACCGTGCCGAATGATAAAAGTTTCCCTCTGAAAACTCTCTTCCATCTTGTATTTGGTTTTTGAATCGGTCATTCTGTCTTGAAATCTGTTTCGGAGTTAGCATGGGAAAATATTACCCTATATAACGTGTTGGTTTCGTTTTGGAAACAGAACGCATTACCTTCAGGTGCGTTTTAAGATGTCCAATAAATAAGAATCATAGGAATCTAGGTCAGTGCCATAACTTTGATGCTTTTAGTCAATAAAGCCACAATGGTTTAGAACCTGCTGCTTGGCATACGGCAGTTGTGGTGATACAAAAAATCCCTTTGTGGATCAGAACGTGGTCGAGTTTGTTTCAGTGTATTTTATATAAAGCTGAGATTCAACAAGTGTCAGTATTTAACGTACACTTCCTCTACATGCATATATTCATTAAATAACATTCTTTTGATATCTAAGGAAAGAAATATGCATATTTATTTTCGGGAAATTAGGGTGCAGAATTTTTAAAGTGAGGCGAACATTCTGTCTTGGTGGATTATGAAAGAACACAATTTTTTGAAGACATTTATGATTCATTTACAACTATTCTTAAGAAACACAAAGTAACTTTTTTTGCCTAAACTTAAAATAAGTGATAAGCTAGCCCAGTGGCCACAAGCCGCTTAAAGTTACTTATCTAAAGTTATTATTAGCAACCTAGATTTAAGGTTTAGATAAAGACATTAGGCCAATACCTTTTTAGTCTTTTAGTTTGTCCAGTGTTTAAAATTAACTTTGCTTGTAACAAGTTTGAATCATTAATATTTTCTTATAAAATATGGCATTAAAAAGTACAAAGTTTGTTTATGATAGTTTTATACTAAGCGATAATGTGACGATTATAAGAGCAGTTTTTTTTGATAAGCAATGTAAGCAATTTAAAGGTAAAACAGATAAAATAAAATCAGTTTTCAGACGATACAGACAATGTGGATAGGTGTAAGGTTTGCTGCAACAACGCTATGGACGATCCAATGTACAGGGTGGCCTCTTTTCAATGCCCATACAGGGTTATTATCAGAGATAGAAAAAAACCAAGTACGTAGTCTCGATTTCTTTTTTAGAGTGGAATTCATTGCCGTAAACAGATTTTTGACATCCTTTTTAATTTTCGAAATATGGCCAAAAACCGATTTTTGGCAATTTTCAAAAATGTTAAATATCTCGCTTAAACGAATCTATAACGAAAACCCTTAAAGACATTTTTTGTCTTTAATAAGATAGCGATACTCAATTTTTTGGTACGTATAACTCTGCAAAACATTTAGTTTTGATGTTCTTGATGCACTAAACACAGCCTTGATCAGATTCTAGCAACAACATATCGTGAACTTTTCTGGTGAGGTTGTTCGGGCACCCAATAAGAATGAAAGATGGAAAAGCAGTGAACGTGGTATGGGAGATGGCAATAGGAAAAAAAAAGATGCGGACGACTCAGGAAAACGTGGTATAACTAGAAAGCGAACACACTAAGTAAACATCGACTGACATGTAATCAAGCCAGAAAGAAAGCGACTGATAGGGGTGAATGGATATGAGCCATTGCTGGTAGGAAAGGCTTATGGACAATAATAATAATAATCTACGTTTTAATTTTGCCCAAGATGCAAGTTTTATTTTAATATTTTGTCTAGCATAAACACAGGACTTTTTTATTTGAAACGGAAATGAGCAATAAGCTGCTAAGATAAACAACTATGTGTACGTTTGTGATCGGAAGAAACATTTCCAAACGGAATCATGTTCTCGGTTCTCGTATCAAATGAGACATCGCAAGAAACTAGGTCGTTTTTATCTCGTCGCAATTAAGAAACTCATATCTGCGTGCTATATTAATGTATGAAAAAAAAGTCTGGTAAAGTTTTTAACGGTGCTAAATTAAAGCAACTTTTAACAGCACAAACTGTTTTAATTTCGGCTCGTTGTTTGTCTGGAGTGATTGCGTTTGTAACATTAATTTTCGGAAAAGTTGTCATTGTTGAATTAAATTTGTTTGTGGTTATTAAATAGTCTACCATCTGCTACAAGACCGAGTCAGAAACTTTAATTAATTAAAGCAATATCATTTGTATTAAAGGGTGACAAAAATTGCTTAATTTCTGTGTTTATTATGTAATAAAACAAACAGTTTGCAAGTTATTAAAATGTACAGTCTATGATATTTTATTTACAACATTTATAGTTGTGGAATAATTTTGAAGTTTTAAGTCGGAGGTTATTTTACTCTGTGAAAATTTTATAACTTGGGTTTTATTGACGTTTAAGGTTAAATTGTTTAATGTGAAGGTGAACCAATGTTGGAGTGGGCCTAAACAGTCAAAGAGTTTATTTTCAGAATTTTTGGAATCCTAGTCACTAATAATAGCAGATTTGTCATCGCCAAATTGTATAAGTGATATAATATTACTTCTAATTTAGCGGGGGAGGTAAATTGGCCACATATACCTAAGAATTGTTGAAAAAAATGCAAGTATGAACGCACATTATTTTCCATTGTAGCACAATTATTATTATTTTTTTAAAATTTAATCAAATCTGCTGGATTGTGATTATTTTCTATTCAATACAAACTTTCTAATATTCCTTATGTATCCGAATTCATAGATTGAACCAATTTGTTGACTATGAAACTGCGATTTATTATATCAATTTTTTTCAAGCACATGAAAAATGCAACTTGTTTCAGCGAATGACAGCTTTGTTAAAAGTTCTGTGTGCGAATGACAACTGAGTTATTGTCTACTAACGTTTTAAATGTTTCATATTGGCCTATCCACTGTTGATGTTTGAAGCGAAAAATTGATTTGACTTTAAATGTAAGATATTTCTGCGGAAACCTTTTTATACTGCTTATGTAAGAAGTTATTGCAAGTAAATGTAGAACAAAATTTACTAGATGTAAAATTATGAAATGCTGCCAAATATATACTTCTTAAAGAGATTAACTGGGGGTTAATTAAGCCTGGCCAATATTTTTGTATATGTTTAACTTAAGGAATTATGCTTTGCTACGTTTTGTTGTTGCTCTTATAATTTTCAGTTATTCATACCCAGCTTAGTAAATTAATTTACTTTAGTGTATTGTGTATGAATTAAATGCAGTATAATTTGTTCCTGCTATAAGGTTTTAATTAAATTTTAATAAATGTTGAGTTAAATTAAAAAGCATTGCTTATAACGCATTTAGCTAATTAATTTTCTGGTATTTAAAATTTTATGTTATTATTCCAAAATGTTTCTTCAATGATTTTATTTACAATGAAAAGAATAATGTCACAAAAAATGCAATATGCACTGTATAGTCTTTTGTATACAGTGATACCTACCTCGAACTTCGAACACACTCTGTTCCAGAAAACGATTCGACTTGTACGACAGTAGATTTTAATTTTCCCATAAGGAATAATTTAAATTGAATTAATCAGTTCCAGACTCTCCAAATTTACCCAATATAACACATTTTAAGCTCCTTTGCTAAAAGATCATATTGGTAAATAATGATAGAACAACTACATATATTTAATTTCAATAATTAATTTTTTTTTTTATAACTGCGCATATTTAAAAAATATTGTATAACAATTAATCAATAATAATTGTAGCAGAGATAAATTGGGTATTATTAACGATGTTAAAACCCAAAAAATAAATAACACATTTAAAAAACAGATTCTATGTTCGACTTTCAAATTTGGTCGAGTTTCAAGACCGGATTAACCTAGAATGTTTTTTACGGTTTACTGTAATTATATTTTAAAGCTTTTCTTAAAGACGACGTTTAAAAGCAAGAAAATCTTGTTAGAATCTTTTAAAGACAAGTTAGCTGCATATGTTTTTACGTAAAAGCTCTTTAAATATTTAACCACTATTAAATGTTTTATTCAAGAGGATGCGAGAAATAAAATAAGCTAACAAAAGGCGCATTTTACAGTCCTGGAGTGCTAATTATCACGAAGAATATTTTCAGCACTAATTTACAACCAAATGATTAAAGAAGTACACTTTCTGCCATTTAATTTTCATCAGCCAAAGGATGCTTCTCTTTTATTAGTCGCTGTGTTGTGCCAGGGATTACAAGAAGTTGTAAACTTGCAATGGCTTGCGTGATTAACAGAATACTTAAAATACACAAAAAAAGTCGGATAAAATTTGTTGAACGAGTTTTAAATACTCAACACTCTGAAATGTTTGACAAAATTGCGGTGTTTAAAAAAATACTAGCTGTGGAGCTCGCCAAACGATTTGCTTATTGCAGTTTTAAAATGTGTCTGCGTTTTTAATCAACTCTGCAAAAAAATATGCTTGCAAAAAAGCTCTGTGTCGCATTTGTAAGCTTAAAATAAATTCGCAAACATCGCTCGAGGCATTTCACTCAACTTTGTTTAGAGAATCATATTCAAAACGTACTGTTGTAATCTTATCTGACGTGCAAGGTTAAAATGAAGTTGAGCGAGTGTCAGTTATGACAAGTTTACCTAGATCAACATAATTATTAGCATAGCCTTAGTAATCAATTCACAGCAATCTCCCAAGATTATGTTTTGTAGAAGTTTATTAGGATATACGATCTAACACTATAGAAAACCAAAGTATAATATTCTGGTTGTGTATTAATTTTGTGTACAATGCACAACTCCAAAACGTACGAATATAAGCGTTCCTTTAATTGAAAAGTTTATTCTCAGAAACGATGTAAACAGTTTAAACCTAACTAGAGCATGCCAACATATTATATATTAAGCAGGCATAACTTTGATGTGTTTCTGGCTGATACCTACATTCAAAAGGCATAATTAATGAAACATGCCAACACAAGAAATGATTAAAAATAAAAACTTCGTTTCGAATGTGCACAGAGCATTACATGCAATAAAAGCTGCTAGTAAAGTTGGCCAGCCATTTTTAATTACGATGCAAGGAACATTGAAAATGCATAGAAAACTTTTGTATTAAAAGTTTCTATATTAATTCTCGTTTCAATTTGTTGAGCATTTCTTTAGACTTAACATTTAAATGAAGTTAACAGTTACTTCATTTGGCCGTTATAAAACTTTTAATATACAATTAAGGTTCCATTTTAATTTTTGTCTCTATTAAAATTTACGGAAGTAAAAGTTTCCGAATTCGATTGGAATCTAAATTAGCATTTCCATTAAAGGTTTTTAAAAGGGATAATTGCGGAATGTATGAAACATTCCTTTGAGAAATATCTGAACTGAATAATTGTTGATGAGACAGCCTATCTGATTTTATTGTGAATAAAAATCACGAATAATAACTCTAATGATGGTATTATCCCTGTTATTTACTCTTTAAGGGTTCCTAACCAATCTTTACATGGCAGCAAAGTTCATAACCGTTAACCAAAAATGGGTTGCAATATTTCGACATTTATTTGTAAATTTAAACCTTTTTTAAACCTATCGCTGACTGTTAAATATGTTTTATGTACTACTACTAAGAGGGTATTTTTGTGTTATGTTTCTTCACTCCTGCCATCGTCAGCTAATTGTGGCACATCTCTCCAGCTGACTCGTTTTTCTTCTAGTCTCTGCCTGACTTCTTTTTCCCATTTTATTCTTGGTCTTCCTCTATTTCTTTTTCCCTCCATCTGCATTCTCCATCCTATTTTCGCGTATCTACTTTCTAGCATGCGTGGTAGATGTCCAAGCCATTTTAATTGATTCACCTCCATCTGTTTCCTAATATCTGTTACTCCTAGGTTATTTCGAATTTCTTCGTTACCGATTTTAATCGATCAGTCTACATCCCTCTATTCTTCTCAGAAATCTCATTTCCTGTACCTGTATTCTTTGTTTTTGTTTTTGTGTTAGTGTCCAAGTTTCTGAACTGTACGTGAGAACTGTACACTGCATTTTAAACTCGTGTCTTCGTTTCTTCTGATATCTCGTTCCTACTAATCAAACATTTATTAGTAGCGTAGTCAAATTTCGTGGCTGCCGCTATTCTGTTATTCAGATCTTCGTCCAATTTACCATTCTCAGCAATTATTGTCCCTAAATATTTAAAATTCGCTACCTGCTCTATCTTTTTTTGGTCTAGCATAATTGTAACTGGTTCATGATTTTTCGTTATAACCACAGCCTTTGTCTTTGTTATATTAATATTCATATTATATCTACTTAATGTATCTGCCTATACGTCTAGATTGAATTGCAAGTCCTTTTCGCCTTTAGCTAATAGCACCACATCATCTGCAAAGGCTAATTCTGTTAAGGATATTGGTTTTAGGTTATTTCAACCCCAGTAGGCTTTCTTTGTGTTTTGCTTACATTCTTTAATAACTATCCATAACAATTATTTATAATTCTGCTCTTTAGAGCAGTGGAATAATACAAAATTACCTGTAAAAATTACATTTCTCTCAAAATTATCAATGGAAATAAAATAAAATAAAATAAAAGAAAATAAAATTGTAAATTATTTGAAACTATTTATTAAATAAAGTATTTATTATATTAATGTAGCTGTAGTGTATAAAAAGAATTATATTTCATTTTTGTTACTGACGAGAAAAATACTTGGAAATTAAATTTTTACCTTCGTCCATCAGACCACTGAGAAGTGGTCAATTTTGTAGTTGTTTTTTTAAGTGAGGCATCCGACGTGGTTTAGTATATGTTTCCGTAAGTAGAATTAATTGGTCCTTTATTTATCTACTCTAAGAAAATATGGCCACCGTAGTCATACAGCATGCATAATATTTCAGTATTTTCTAAATTTTCTCTTTAACGGTTAGGAAACGCAGTGCTTCGGATTTGTGGCGTAAAATTTAAAATATTTAAAGATTGTGGCGTTCAGTACAACTCGAAAGGTTTTCGTCACTCACTGCCAATTTCAGTTCTGTTCCATCAGTCATTTTTTACAGAAAAGGGACTGCTGAATTATTGATAGCCGTAGTCATGTACTGATCAAAATTACATTTACTCCTGAAAAAAGCGACAGGTTATTGGAAACATTTTAAAATCCATTTCTCTTATATTTCTTGGAAGGTTTTTACACATAGCCCATACTCTGCTAGATATAAATTGCAAACAAGTTGCAAAAAAATCAAACGAATTTTACTTGGAGCGCGAAAAAAACAAATATTTACAACTCAAAGCTAAATACATTGTGTTTTCATACTCCACATAGATTAAGCTATTTGGTTAGCAAGTCGATGTCTTGTATGATCTTGGAGTATTGCTATAAATAGCGGGTTGTAAACTTCACGACTTGTTAGCCACAATTCTAAGCGTAGATTATAATAACATTAGCAAATCTTGATTACATCGCTTGTGTTGTCAGTTGCATAACGAAGCCAAAAGATTTGAACTCCCACAATTTCCGCAGATACAGTTACATCTGGTTTGTAACAAAAACTTACAATTAGTTGTGTACTGTTTACAATTTTAAAACATGCAAGTTTTATGCGAAATAATTGTGTATCAGAATGTTTGGGTAGACGGAAAATCGGTATTTTCTCTTGAGCAACCGTGTGCCTAATGTCTTATACCTCAAATATTTACGTAAAGTTAAACTGCAAAGGTGAACACATATATTATACATATATTTTTGGTACAGCTGACCAACTTTGTTTTAATAAGGTTATTTATTAACCCTTACAGAAACAGCTGTTTGTTTTCAGCAAAGTAGAATAATCAATATGCCGTTTGTAGTATCAATTAGTGCAAGCACTTCAAACCATTTTCATGTAATCCGATAAAACTTTGCAAGAATTTTTTACTTCAAACTTTCTCTCTGCAATTATTGGTATTAACCATTCGGTTTTGTATTTTGACATTGATTTTCTTATTAGTTAATAGTCTATATTCACATTATGGGCGAGGACTATTTTCTTAGCTTAAAAATAGCTCAGTTGTTCATAAGATTTACGTTAATAAAGAAAAAAAAGTTCTAGTTTAGTTGATCAAACATGCTTAGTTGTTGGTTATGTTTCTGTTTAGTAAATATTTTTCATAACATTTCAGTGTGCTTTAAGCTTTGTTTGCGGTGGTGGTTACTGAGTTAAAATATTTGTGCTCTGAATTTTGTTTAACATAAGTGTCTTAAGTAAACTATTCGTGACAAGAAGTGTGATTGTGCGTGCGCGATTTTTGCAAAGTAAGACAAACATTTCTATGACGCTGTTTTTCTTATCAGCGTTTTAGGTCATTTGTTTCAGTTTCATTTTAGTTTCCAGTTGTTTCATATGTGATAAAAAATAAAATCGTCCCTCACTCACCGTTGGTAAAATAATATTAAGTAATCCAGGGGGTCACTTTATTTATTTGCTTTTTCTCCCTTACTGTTTAGAAAAATTTTAATTTGTGCGTAAATTAAATTATGTGTAAATTGTATAAAAATAAGTAAATAATGAAATAAATAAATAAGTACAAAAATTAAGCAACATTAATTTTTGGAATTTTGCTTTGGCGAAGTTTTGAATGGCAAAACTATTAATTAAATTATTTAGAAAATACTTAAAAAACAAAATAAAGATTAACAAATAAATGTAAAAATTCTTGCCTCAATAAATGGAAAGGTTATATTTTTGACAAAAATTTGACGACGTTGTTCATTCATTCAACTTAACCGATAGGTACAGTTTTAGATGAACATGGATTGCCAACGATGATTATCGCTATGACAGCTGCTTGTGTGTAAGACCGCAACTTATTAAGACCCAAGAGTCTTAAAACCTGTCTAGAATTTTTACAAAAGATGCTTTGGAAAAAAAGCGAAAAGTAATTTTTCAAAATTTTTTTATATTAAATTTAAAAATCATTTGAAAATTGCTAAAAACAAGTTCATTTTAATTAAGTAACAACAATATTACGTTAGCAAAACACATTTATTAGTTGAAATTTCTAAAACTCAATTTATCAATGATTCCTGACGCTGTAATGCAGAAAATGAAGAAAGTTTTAAATAAAATTAGTGTCAACTACAAAAAAAAAGCAAGCACGGAAAAATATTTACCGATCAAACACACAACACTTTGTTATATAATAAAAGAATTTTGCAATTTTAGTTGGTAGAACTTGAATTTCAAAACAGAATTGTAATTCGTCAGTTGATATAATTCAGCTTCATGCAATCTAGATGTTAGTGTTTGCAAACCTTTTCCACTAGGTTGACGGTCGAGTCAAGCACACAGAAATAATCTTCGTAATGTATATCGATCTACACATTTTAAATAATTTATTGTTAGAGTTTCATCCGGCAAAGAATGCTAAATAATAGCAATACAAGTAGATATTACATCACTGAAGAATGTTGAAATGAAAAAGCTGCGATGGAATTTATAAATGAAGGAGCTTGTAATTAATTTTTCATTGAAGCAGTGAAACTAAAGATCAGCAGAAGTGTTTGTTTGTTTCAAACAGAGCTGGGCAATGCTTGAATGCTTACTACTTGCAATAATTTTTTAAGCACTTTTAATGCTTCGAGCACAATGCTTGGAGCACTTTCTAAAACAGATGCTCGATGCTTAGAGCACCAAGCACTTTCTTGAACACTTGGTACTTATTAAGCACTTTAGAAAGACAGTGCTTAATAAGCATTTTTTAAATTTATATATGCTTACTGCATAGTATTTAATCCTTAACATGTATGCTACAAGACTGTTTAAATTTTAAATTTCTCTTAAGCATTTCCAAAATGCTGAATGCTTGCTGCTTAATTTTTTTAAGCACTTGGGTCAGTGCTTGATGCTTTTAAGCATTTTTAAAAACCAAAGTACTTACTGCTTAATTAGATCAAGCACTTACACAAGTGCTTGAATGCTCGGTGCTTCAAGCACTTTGGGTCGGTGCTTTGCCCAGCTCTGGTTTCAAATAACTTAATCAAAAATCGCTTATCTTGTGAGTACTTGGACTATCTTCATGCATTTATCTGTCACATGTTTATTGCGCTTGTTAAAACAGATCTTACTGTCCATATAAATTCCAAAATATGTTATGCAGTTCACTTGCTCTAATTTTTTATAATTTAAATATAATTGATAGTATAAGTTTGTTTAGATAAATAATGTAATTTTTATTCGTTCAGCAGAGTGTTTATTTAAAAAAAATCTGTTTAGACTTGAATTTTTTGCGAATGTAATTTAAAATTAAGTTGCATTTAAATATGAATTCCTGCTGTACGATAGTAAATAAAATTATTGATTTAAAGTCCACAAACAAAAAAGTTTTAACTGTTTATTTAAATTACTGTGAAACACAAAATAAATAAAAGATGAAAAAAATCAGCGCAAATAAATATTACTGCGTTCAAATTTCAATGAAATTCATCAACCAAACGTCATGAGCTTTGAAAACATCAAATCATAATACGTTTTAAGCACTATACAATGTCATTAAATGTATCACCATGCGCAGAGCTAGATTTTTGAGTAAAATAAGACAATTCGTATAATTTATTTTGCTTTATGTAACGTTGTTTGTAAAAGCGGTAATTAAAATGAACAATAACCTTGTGCACAAAGCAACTGACGCTGAAACAAAAAGAAAACGAATAGCCGTCACTGTACCATGTAATCAGCATCTGTAAAATGATGTTTAAAACGTGGTTATCCTGTTAACAACATAAATTTGATGTCACTTTTAAATAGCCAAAAAATTTGGGTAAGTGATTTATTAATTAAATAAATTTGGGAGCGGTTTGATATTAAAAGGTGATTAAGCGTCGGTAACAAAGCGTTAAATTGGTTTTCATTGGGTTACTTTAATAACTAAAACGTGTACGCTTACTAAAAACTCTAATGGATAAATATGGTAGCAAAAATATTTGGACTTTCTACGGTGTAATTTTTGTTAAAATTGAAAATAAAATTTATAAAATTAAGAAGTTATCAGAGATATATGAACTGCCATAGATGTATTACTGCGGGACAGACTTACATGGCTCACAAGAAGGCGTATTTTGTGTTTCTATTTTATTTGTGTTTTTTTTTTGCCTTTTTTAGGTGGACTTGTTGCAGCTTTGAATTTGGCTTGGTTTGGTCCCTCCAGTAAGAACTATTGATAATTATTCTCATTATTTGGTTATAATTTAAGTAATCTATTCATTTTGAATATCTTTGGTAAGTAAATTTTACTCACTTTAATACTTAACAGCTCTAATGTTTCATTAAAATGTGTACCAGTAGCAGTAGCAAAATTATTGTATCACATCTGAATGTAAGATCCTTATCGGCTCATTTCCGAAATGTTGAAGATCTCATATTATGTAAAGATGTGGATGTCGTGGGAATTAGTGAAACTTGGCTTACTAATAATATAAACAGTAGTTCAATCTCTATTCCTAATTATACACTATTTAGAAAAGATCGGGATGGACGAGGTGGGGGAGTTGCATTATATTTAAAAAATATATTCACGTATAAAAGTATTGACGCATCTTCAAATATTGAGCAATGTTGGATAAGCCTAAAACTAAATAAAAAAAAGATTGCAATTGGAGTTTGTTACCGTTCGGAAATACATGAAAAACATTTTTTTATCGATGAGTTAGAAACGACACTATCCTCAATTGTACCCTCGCATGATGTTACTGTTCTCTGTGGGGACTTAAATTTCGACATGCTTGACACAATAAATATATATTGTAATAAATTGCTAGATATGATGGACAGTTTTAGCTTGCATCAACTGGTTACTACCCCAACAAGAATATCTCAATCTAAGATAAGTCTGCTAGATGTTATATTTATAAATAACGTAGAATTAGTCCAAAATGTGACTGTTGAAAGTGTAGAGGGTGTTGCAGATCACGAGAGAGTTTCTTGTGTTATTGCCTTGACTAAACCTAACTGTGAAAAATACATAACTTACCGTGATTTCAAAAACATGAATTTACCTCTTTTTCATAATCATCTGGCATTAATTCCATTTGATGAAATATTTTACATGTGTGATGTTGACCAAAAAGTAAGTTTTTTAAGTAATCACCTTTTGAATTTAATAAACATTCATTCACCATTCGTTCACCGGCGTGTAACCAAACCCTCGTCTCCTTGGCTTACAGAAAATATAAAGTTAATGCAGTCTTTACGCAACAGTGCTTTTAGTAAATATAAAACTACGCGTAATGAAAATGACTGGGCCTACTATCAACAGCTAAGAAACACTACTTCTTCAGCCATTAAAGCCGAAAAAAAGCATACATTCAACATAAAATGAAAAATAGTGCTAATAATATGTGGAATGTTTTAAGATCGTCCAGCATATTAAGAAATAATATAACAACTTTGCCACATGAATTAAAAAATGTTAATGAAATCAACTCTTATTTTTTGAGCAGCCAATCAAACTTACAGCAAGACGTCACTGAAATGTTAGATTACTATAATTCTAACAAATTAGTTGATACAACTTTCTCCTTCTCATTAATTGATGAGGAAACTGTGTTTGATTTAATCAATTCTATATCCTCAAAAGCTGAAGGTTATGATGGCATTAATATATATCTTCTTAAGTTAACATGTCCTGTAATTCTACCATATCTAACCAACATTATCAATACTTGTTTATTAGAGGGTAAATATCCAACATTATGGAAACATGCAATTGTTAAACCTTTGCCTAAAGTTAAAAATCCAATAGATTATAAGTCGCTACGCCCAATTAGTATTTTACCAACAGTATCAAAAATCTTGGAAAAAATTGTTGATACTCAATTACGTGAGTATTTAAACTTGTACAATGTAATACCATCTACACAGTCAGGGTTTAGGAGAGGCTATAGCTGTGAAACGGCTCTTACACATATTGTTGATGACATTGTCAAAGCCACAGATCAAAATAAACTCACAGTACTAGCTCTTATTGACTTCTCTAAAGCATTTGACACAATAAATCATGATTTACTAATATCAATATTAAAACATATTGGTCTTGACCAATCATCGTGTAATTTTTTCACAAACTATCTGCAAGGTAGAGTACAATATGTAAACATTGATAATGACATATCAAATCCCCTTCAATTAAAAAGTGGTGTCCCCCAAGGATCTATACTTGGACCACTGCTGTATAGCATTTATACGTTCAACCTAAAGCAATCTGTGTTACACTCTGCAACACACTTCTACGCAGATGACACTCAGTTATACCTTTCGTTTACAAATGAAGAGTTTTTAAACGCCTCATTAAATTTCAATGCAGATTTAGATAATCTAGTTAAATGTGCAGCTAAACACAGCTTAAATATTAACACCGACAAAACAGAATTAATACTTTTTGGCCCCAAAAAGCTTAGAGAAATATATTTAGAAAATCCCCCTCCAATAAAAATTGGCTCCAACATAATCAAATTCACTGCTAAAGCAAAAAATTTAGGTGTCATTATAGATCACCAATTAAAATTTAACTTTCATATTAACAAATGTTTACAAATGGCCTACAACTCCTTAACAACAATATATGCTAACAGATACCTCTTAACTAGAGGCCAAAAAAAGATATTGTGTAATTCATTGGTACTGTCTCATTTTAATTTTTGTGATAGTGTGTATGGTTCATTTATTGATAGCGCCAATAAACAAAAAATTCAAAAAATTCAAAACTCGTGCATGAGATTAATCTTTGGCATTAAGAAATATAGTCCCATATCGCATAAGTTGAAAGACTTGAGATGGCTTAATATGTCTAATCGTCGTCTGCTACATGCAGCATGTTTTTATCACAAGTTGATTATTTCCCATACGCCTCCTTATCTTTATAGTAAAATTAAATATCGTACAGATGTGCATACTTTAAATATTAGGTTCAAAGGTACACTAACCCCTCCTCAACATAAAACAGAATTCTTCAAAAAGTGTTTTTCATATAAAATTACTAAAATTTATAATAGTATAGACCCTTTATTTAAAGGTTTACCTTTGAACTTATTTAAAATTAAATTTCATAATCACCTACTGCTATCGTCATTCAATTAGTTTCTTGCTGGTAGGTGTCGGTCCACGTCGGTTCGGTGCTGCAACACGTCAATATATTTATGTATTATATTCAGTTTCAAGGTTGGGTGACAGAACAGCTGTCTTGTGTGACGTAGCTGAACCCCGCCTTGCGATTTTCCCCAAAAATTCTTTTTTCATTTGTTGTATTTTTTTTCTTAAATGTAGAAATGGGAAATAAAGCCGTGTATTATTATTATTATTATTATTATATTGTACTAAAATTGCTCTCGTTACTTCATACCTGCACATGGTTTTCAATAAAAAATGGAAATAATCAATAGAAAAACTAACTTTTCGACCTGTCGTCGGTGCATATGTTCTCTTGATGACAAATGTTATAAAATAAGTTGATTTAAGTTAGCGTTTACAATAAAAAAAGATTGTTTATGTACTAAACTAATCATAGGCAAAAGTAAAAAACCAAAAAATGTTATAATGTTGCTCAAACTCGGTAAGCCACCAGAGGAAGCCACTTCATACAGACCGATTAGTCTTTTACCAATTCCCTCAAAAGTTTTTGGAAAATGCTATTACAAAAACTACGACCTCTTCTGCAGCGAAAAGAATTAATTCCGGTACACCAATTTGGATTTCGATTAATTAAAGATGCCATAAAAAACGGCTTAAGAGCATATTTGGTTGGTTCAAGATTGTGTGAAACAACATTGTACCTGTAATATTTGTCTCTGAGATTATAATAAACGCGTTGCAGTTTTCTTGGAAAAATGGCAACGCAAAAAAAAATGTAAACCATCAATGTATTTTGTAATTCGACCCAACTTTTTAAATTTAACTGAATCTTTAATTCTAATAATAACAAAGTTTCTTATGTCACATGGTAGGTAGTTGTCAGTCTGTGTACAACTGTTTTATTTAAAGAATTACTTTTTAAAATAATAAATTATAGACTTGTAAGTTTCAGACAGAATTTAAAAAAATATGTGTGTGTATTCTTTAAAGACACCGTTACAGAGTCTTACATAAATGAAAACGTAACATTATTATTCCGTCCTCATAATTTATTCTATTTCGCAGACGTTTATTTTTAAGCGCATAATACAAAAATGTGCACACAAATATAAAATTCTTTCACAATGCTATTTGTTACATAAATACACAACTTTAAGTGTCCTTATCTAAACAACATGTTGCGAAAATAACTTATCTTGTAGAAGTTTTAAAGGCCCTAAACGTGGAAAATCGTCTGGTGTTTTATAAATATAAAGATAAAGGAAAAGAACTTTACATTAAAAAACTTTTCCAATCAAAACTACTTTGGTCCTTTTCAACACTAGCGCGATTAAGTAATTGCCATCTATTCTTTTCATTCGATATCAGGTTTTTAAGTTGTCAGATTAATGTTCTGTAAGTTTGTATACCAGATGTTTTGAAAAGATCCGCAAAGTATAAAGGGGGCAAATTCATAACTTGAGTAGAGGATCGAATTAAAAGCTTAAAAATCGCCTGGTTCGCCTGACCTAACGCCGCTAGATTACATTTTGTAGATTTAGTTTGGCTTATATCTCAAAAACCGAGTGTGCCATGACTTTTTAGATATTTTAGTCTAATTCTACGTACAATTATCTACAGGAATCATTTTACAGTTTGGTTTTACCATAGTATGGAATTATTTAACATTGAAAAAATTGTCCGTTTTTAATTTTTTTTAAAGACTTAAAAAAGTTGAAGGTGTAGGTGAAATGTCAAAATGGCATTAGATTTGTCTTTAAATTCTGACCAACTTTGCTAATCTAACCGACTATGTAACTCTTATAATAACAAAGTTACCCAAACAAAACATGTGGATTGGCCACCCTGTATAAAGTTTTTTAAAAATTATTTACGTACAGGATTTCTTCTAAAAATTATAGTTAAAAACATATTTGTGTTGTGAGTAAATGTTCTAATTTTTGATCAGTTTTCTCTAATGCCAATACTGGCAATTTTTTTTTAACTCTCAAAGTTTTTTTAGTCCTGTCCAACTTTGTCCATACAACCTACTTTCTAATTCCTATATCAACAAAGTTACCAACATAATTATCACCTTGTATTTTGTTACAAGTATATAGAATATTTCCTCTCTTTCACAGTAATTTTAATCATCAAAAGACGAATGCATCGTTAATAGCACAAAAATTAAATATTCAGCAAATTCCACATAGATTTCAGATTGGTTTTGATCCACAAGAGACAGTTTTTAAAAATTCCTTAACTAATATCCACAGAATCTCTAGATTAAAATAAAATTTTCTTTTTATTCGCAGCTTTTATTTTTAACTAACGTTACCATTTCAGATTCCAAACCATTATTTTTCGTGGTTTTGTTTTAAGATGCTTATTAGCGAATATTTATTGCCTTTGGTATTTTTATAACTGAATGCAAAAAAAGTTGTTTTTTAAAAATGTAAATTGCTCCCTCCCTTACTCTGTATTATGAGTCTTATAATATTGAGTTTTCATACTTTTATCAAATCAAAGTGCTACTGTAGTTCTAGGTATATTACATGGTTTTGTACCTAAGCGTAAATAACGACAATAAATTAATTTGTATAACACCCTCTGCAACTTATGAACTTGAAATTCCTATTAAACACATTCCACAACAAAGATAGGGCACAGTTTCAATCGAACCTGATTTCAACTTCACCAAGAACATGAAGCACAAGTTTCAATTAAGTGCCTTAACCGCCATGTAACAAGCTACTGAACAACATTACATCGTTACACTAATGTATTTACCTAGCCAAATGTAGCGAAACAGAACCATTACAAAAAATGTTTAGATTATTATCAAAGAGCTTTGCAATACGGTTAAGAGCAGCCACTTTATGGTTCATTTTATACCGCAAATTATCTATAACAGCAAACAAAAGTGTCGTTTGATCTGATCAAGCTTAATAGCTGATAGCTTTTTGTCAATAAACCGGCGTAAAAGTGTCCTATCATAGTTTTTTAGAACGTGCGTAAAGTGCATACGAAAAAAACGTAATCTATGATAATAAAATTAGATGTTTTAAGTGTATGTGTACGTCAGAGACAGGCCGCGGCCTTAAAATTTAAGGGTATTATGTTTTGTTGACTGTTTAAGTTAGTTTTATTGTCATTGTTGTTACTAAAATGATTATCTTTATTGTTATCTCTGGGTTAGGGGTAGAGTTTCTGCTGCAGCTCTTTATGAACTGCACATCCCCTGTAATTGGCAGGATGATTTTCTCCACAATTCACACATTTTACTTCATTGCCTCATTCTTTCTTGGACAGGTTGATGTGAGATGAGATACTGCACACTTAACGCACCTTGGGTTCCAAAATCTTTATGTGTGTCCAAATCTCTGGCATTTGGTGCACTGAGGGATATCTCCCTTTTGCCGTGTGGTTCTTCAAACACTACAAAAGTGTTCAAAAGGATTTTGATTTTGTAGATTTCTTTATTGTTGTGTTTCTGTTTTAAATCAATAAAGAACATGGATGAGGGTGTCTTTGTTTCACTTAGTTTTTTGTTCCATATTTAGCACTTTGTGGCCTAAAGATTCAACGCTTTCATTAAATTTCTTTTATTTCAGAGGAATAGTGTAAATTTTTAAGAACAACACGAAAACTTTGTTGTTGTTTTGGTTTATAGGTATGGAATTGAGTGTTTTTTTTTTCTGTTAACGCTTTAATGATATTAGTATAGGCTTCGCTAGTTTTTGGCTGGAACTTGACTGGATCTTTATCTAGGGCTTTTAGTATATAGTAATTTTCTACAGTTTTATTTAGTAGAGATATAAGCGAATTAATATTTCCGACTTCCGATATGAATATTGGTGGGGGCTTAGGGTTCCCAGTTTCTTCCGTGTATTTCTTTTTGCCTGTGTCCGTATCCTCTTCGTTATCGTTGGAAAAAATATTGAATCTGTTACTGTTTCTGGTTGTGCCGCTTAGCCAGTATTCACTGATTTTTGTTTTCATCTGGACTTCGTAGTCTTTTCCTATTGGTAACCTGTTACTACTGATATATTTCATTTGTTTGGGCTGTTTTTGTTGGGACAGTGGATGTTTGGTTTTGTTGAGACATAGTATAATTTTTGCTGGAGTTTGGTATTGTAGTGAGTGCATTAAGGTGCGTGTCCACGTGAGAGTAAACTACTCTCGATAGCAGCGTCGCCAAGGATACAGCCAATCGCGAGTTACTCTCAGGGGCTGTATCCTTGGCAACGCTGCTATCGAGAGTAGTTTACTCTCACGTGGAAAGGCACCATTAGTGATTCTTGCATGTTTTGTGGTAGAGGTTGATTACAGATCGACTGTCCATTTTGATCAAAGGAGTAACCTGGATTTGCTTGTGCGATTTGTGAATTATTATTGTATGATGGCTGCTGTGTCATTTATGCTAGCAGGATTTTCCTACAAAATAATCAAGGTGTTTCGCCAAAATTTCAGGATTTTTGAAGTGTTCAGTGGCAAGAAAAGTTTGGGAAACGCTGCCCTAAACAAACTCCACGTTTCTGTGCGAATAAAAGTGATTATCCGAGAGAGTCTTCACTTGCACCGCTTTTTTCATTAACAGCTAACGTTTTTTTAGTACTTATCTGCACACTTGGCTTACTTTTTTATAATATATCGCTAAAGTGTACCGCTGTCACATGTATTAACAAAATAAATAGCTTTAATATCTGACAGCAGCTTCAGAACATGAAATTTTAAGCTCCAAATATAATTTGAATACGGTCCTCTCCTCGCTCACAAAAACATACGTACGTATGTTTCACCGCTTCGCTTCATGCGTTGACTGAAAAAAAATTCAGCGCTGCAAGGGATGCTGACAGATTGCAAGGCGAGAAATTTGAACTTGACAGATGCTCACAAATAACGAGGAGCCGTTCATGGTCATCCAAATACAAAACACGAAGTAAACGCGACAAACAAAACATCGACTCATATAAATACATTTCATTATATCCAGTCTTGGATAATACCGCAAGCTATAATTATTTACTTTTCGTAATTAATATTTCTGACCATAACAAAAAGATCTTAACAATAAATTAGAAACTAAACAGACTAATGAAAATCAATTAACGAACACAATAAATAAAGATTAATTTCAATTGTGTTAGTATAATTAGATTTATTTTCAGTACTATTTCTCTCAAAAACATATTATCAAAGTTACATTTGTAATAACGAATAACAAAGCAAACCACATTTTTCACAAAGTTTTGACGTTTATAACATTTTTTGAACGTCATGCTGAAATAATATAGAAAACTTCCATTATACTTTTTCTAACAACAAAAATTCAAGATATTACTTTTGTATGACATTTAATATTGCGTTTGTGATCAACAAAAGCAAATAAACAATTTAAAAAATGCTATTTCAACAACTGCCTCTTGATAACGTATGAACTTAGTTTGTTTCAGGCGCTGTAGTTTTGGTTACCGATGTATTATTTGAAGGTATTGACGTACAAGAATCTCAGTATATTGAATTTTCAGCATAAATCAAATACTTTATATATTTTATGGATAAACCAAACAAGACATATGTGACATGCAATATATCTCGTGATTGGCGAATTTTTATATCGAATTTTATAGATTGCTGCACAGGGCTGTAAGTGAAGAAAAGCGGAAAATAATTTGATTTGCACTGAACTGAAAATTGATAAACGCAGTTTGTTTCAAAAAATTATTCTTGTTTTAAAATTTGAAAAGTTACAGAGGCATTTTCTCGAGTAGTTGAAATGAAACTGTAAATACCAATGTGTTTTGCAAAATCTGGAAGATCATTAGTGTACAGTATGTATAAAAGGGGGCCTAAGATTGATCCTTGCGGAACTTCTTTTTTATGAAGAGCAAGTTGAATTTATTGAAAATAAAAAATTGTTAATATTTTCTGTCACCTAACAGTAGAAGTAAAATAAAAAATAATACTTTTTTGGATTTTGTTTTAAATACTTCTTCTTAATCGGTTCCTCTTGAACCTTTTGGTGTAGCGGTATGCTTTTCTATTTCTGTGTTATGTTTCTCCACTCCTGTATTTTTCATTGAGGCTAAGGTAAAATAAAGGCGGTCAAAAATATTAAATAAAAAATGGGGTGTTGTATTTGAAATATAAAAGTTGCTATTAGTTCCAGATAGGTGACTCACCCTGTATTTTTGAAAATATTTTCATCGTGTTCGAATGAAAAAACTGTATGAAATAGCATTTGAATCAACTTTCTATCTCAAACCGTTTAGCCACAATCAACCGCACCCTGTATATACGTATTTTTGAAGAAACTGAAGCATCGTATTATATTGTAGAAAAGGCACTACTGTTATATTAAACAATAACCTATTACGGCTTCCAGCAGCTCCTGCAATTCTACCACAAAGTTTTCAACGTTTGATTCAATTTACATGTTCTCAATTTATAATAACTAGTAAGATAAGCGACTCAAGGAACTGGAAAACTAACAACAATTAACATTTGCTTTCTCAGTAACGTTATTAGCATTTTGAGTGACCGCGCCTTTGTGTTTTTGACAGCACGTTTCCATATTATACTCCATTCATTTCAAATTTCAAGGCATAGATTAAGCTTAAATAAATATGGATTAATCTAATTTGACTCCACTTACCCTTTAGTATTCTGAGATGAAACGTAAACAGGAATTTAAAAAAGAAAATGGATGGAGAAAATATGAAGTTATTTTTATGTGATTCCGATCAATTTGATTTTTAGCCTATCCTAACATCGACCAAGTTAATCAAATGAAAACATTTAACCACGCCTTTGATAGCACAGATGAAATTTTAGATTTATTGCTTACTCACCCTTATTGGAAAATGTTAAAAACCATTATTATAACTTTTATAACGTTGTTATGTTTAATTGGCTGCTATCAAATTGCTGTAAGCTGTTGCAAGTCAAAATAACAATATATTTAAGATAAAATATGTTTACATTTTGAATGTATTAAGCTTAAATATGTATATTTTATTATTTTTTATCGAACTTCAAAGGATTTTAATCTTTTACAAGCAATTTGGTGCTGAAATTTGCTGTATACAGGTGGGCTTTGATTATAAATACCGTAATAACAAAAATATTGTTGGTAAAGGTGCTGTTGGATTTTGGAATAATTGTCGAAGCTGGTATCGTGCATTTATGTCAATCGTGTTTTGTTTGGCAACATTTCTAAAGCAGTTCTGGTGAAGTTTTCTTTTTATTGTAATCTTAAGCAGTTTTTGAATTATTTAAATCATGGCAGTTTCGGGCAGAAGAATAATTGGGCCCTTTTTTTTTAAATTTCACAGTCAATGCAGAGAGGTACCGAAACATTTTGACTGAATTTGTTCAACACGATATTGATCTTTACCATGGCAATTTTTAGCAGGACAGTGCAACAGCGCATACGGCACCAGAAACTACAGCCTTTCTTCGAGAGTTTTTTGATGACCGGCCGATAAGTTTGCATACACAAATTGAGTTTCCTCCGAGATCCCCTTCTTTGAATTTTATGGACTATTTTGTGTTCCCTTACCTAAATAAGGGATTTTTAGAAGTCTTGTAGCAAATTTTCAGGAACTGCAACAAGGATTAGTTGAAGGATGTGCAACCATAACGCTAGTAATGTTGCAAAATGCTTTTGAGGAGGCCCGTAAACTAGTGCATTGAACAAGGCGTGTGACAATTCGAACAGTTACCTTAATTTGGCTTTTTTCTGTTAATAAAAACGTTAATAGTATTTCATTTTAAATTTTTGACCGTGCAGTTTGTTATTTTATTTCTTGAATTAATAACAGATTTGAACATCATTGCAGATGATGTTAGTATCGGGTATAACTTTGACAAAATTATTGCAAAAGGATGATATAAGCTAAGACGGCAGTTATCAGGTCCATGTCCTGGGCCCCCCCACATTTGAAATGTAACTTTTTTTTAAATGTAGAAGGTTGTGCTAGCCTTGTGCTGGCGTGCTTTGTTAAAATTTTTGATTGTGCTGGTTTCGTTAGGCTACAAATTCAATTTTAATTTGGGGGGGCTGTGGACATGATAGCCCCCCCACCACGTAATTTAAACTTTTTTTTTAAAAAGATATGTTGTGCTAGCCTTGTGCTGGCGTGCTTTGTTAAAATTTTTGATTGTGCTGGTTCCGTTAGGCTACAAATTCGATTTTAATTTGGGGGGGCTGTGAACATGATAGCCCCCCCACCACGTAATTTAAATATTTTTTTTAGGCAGATATGTTGTGCTAGCCTTGTGCTGGCGTGCTTTGTTAAAGTTTTTGATTGTGCTGGTTCCATTACACGACAATTTTGATTTTAAATTGGAGGGGCTGTAGACATGATAGCCCCCCCACCAAGTAATTTAAACATTTTTTTTAGACAGATGTATTGTGCTAGCCTTGTGCTGGCGTGTGCTGTTAAAATTTTTGATTGTGCTGTTTCGTTACGCTACGATTTTGGTTTAAAATCTGAGGGGCTCTAGACATGATTAGATTTGCTTTTTTATACATTGAACCATTATTGTTATTTGTTATCTTTGAAAAGGATGACTTCTAAAAAATTTATTGAATAATCTGTTTCTGTCTCACAGGTAAATTAAATTTTTGGATGGTAACTGTTGAATAAGTTTAAAATGTTATTGACTTTGGATTTTGGAACGCCTAAAATTAAATCGTCTACATATTTCTTTAAAAAAGGGATGTTATCAGATATTTTTGGCATTATTGTTTTTAATAAATCATCTAATATTATTTCTGCAATAATAGGGGGGGCATTTGTAAGAAATATTTTAAAGTGCTGTGTTGTAACAATGTTTTTCCTATAATTTTCGTCTATGTAAAACAATTTTATGTATTCTAAATGTGTCTATGGCATCTAAAAAAAATTATAACAGTTTCAATTAAAATTATTAATGAAATTAATCAAAATAAAGCTACATATCCCACTCATCTATTAAATAATACTGTAAAGTACAAGCACGTGTTTTTTTAAATCTTATTATAAGGACTTTTTGCTGATTTTTAATTTTAACTATACTTGTAAGTATTAAAGAATGTTTTTTGACTATGTTACAATGTACACTATACAGGATGATTGATTGAGACCGGTACTTAAAAATATATGAACAATGAAAAAGGGTATGGATCTGAAATTTTGGTAATGTCCATAATGGCTTCTGGTCTGTTATTTGAAAATATTTTCAAGATGGCGACACTTCCGAAAATACCGGAAGTTGACGTCTACTTTCTTATTTCAAATACAATGGTATATTTTTTAATGCGTATTTGGATTTAAAACGTTATTTTAGAGGGACTTTTATTGACCTAAGTGCAGTCATTATTAAAATTTTTGGACTTTTTTGAAAATTCTTAGATTTTCATCGTGATGCTTAATATTATCTAACACCGCCATTTTTCAAGAAAAAACGCTTAAATTTAGACAGGCCTAGAAGAAACCTTGGAGTACATCCTGGAATTTCTTGCAATCTATGCATTACTTACAGGGTGTCCAAAACTTAATTTTCTTTTAATACAACTTCAGACCACTAAAACTCGTTTTTTTTTTAATACAGTGCCCATACTTTTTTTTTCATTTTCTAATGCAAAATTACATTCTGCATCAATCTGTGTTAGCGTTTTGCTATACCTATCTGCAACAATTTTCGAGTTATTAAGTTATTAACTTCTGGCGTTTCCGAAGTGTCGCCATCTTGAAAATATTTTCAATAAACAGACAAGATGCCATTATGGTCATAACCAAAATTTCAGATCCATACCCTTTTTCATTCTTCATATATTTTTAAGTACCGGTCTCAATCAATCACCCTGTATAGTGTATATTGTAACATAGTCAGAGAACATGCTTTAATACTTGCAAGTATAGTTAAAATTTAAATTGTACATCTGTGATGAAAAATCAGCAAAAAGTCCTTATAATAAAATTTTAAAAACACGTGCTTGTACTTTACAGTATTATTTAATTGATGAGTGGGGATATGAAGCTTAATTTTGATTTATGTCATTAATAATTTTAATTGAAACTGTTATACATTTTTTTAGATGCCATAGACACATTTAGAATACATAAAATTGTTTTACATAGACGAAAATTATAGGACAAACATTGTTACAAGTTACAACACAGCACTTTAAAATATATCTTACAAATGCTTCCCCTATTATTGCAGAAAATAATATTAGATGGTTTATTAAAAACAATAATGCCAAAATATCTGATAACATCCCTTTTTTAAAGAAATATGTAGACGATTTAATTTTAGGCGTTCCAAAATCCAAAGTCCATAACATTTTAAACTTATTCAACAGTTACCATTCAAAATTTAATTTACCTGTGAGACAGAAACAGATTATTCAATAAATTTTTTAGAAGTCACCCTTTTCAGAGATAACAAATAACAATAATGGTTCAATGTATACAAAAGCAAATCTAATCATGTCTAGAGCCCCTCAGATTTTAAACCAAATCGTAGCGTAACGAAACAGCACAATCAAAAATTTTAACAGCACACGCCAGAACAAGGCTAGCACAACATATCTGCCTAAAAAAAATATTTAAATTACGTGGTGGGGGGGCTATCATGTCCACAGCCCCCCAAATTAAAATCGAATTTGTAGCCTAACGGAACCAGCACAATCAAAAATTTTAACAAAGCACGCCAGCACAAGGCTAGCACAACATATCTGTCTAAAAAAAATGTTTAAATTACGTGGTGGGGGGGGCTATCATGTCCACAGCCCCCCCAAATTAAAATTGAATTTGAAGCTTAACGAAACCAGCACAATCAAAAATTTTAACAAAGCACGCCAGCACAAGGCTAGCACAACCTTCTACATTTAAAAAAAAGTTACATTTCAAATGTGGGGGGGCCCAGGACATGGACCTGGTTAC
>OX393578.1:5593958-5777593 GCA_947652605.1 Elmis aenea | reverse complement strand
CAGAAGTTGACGTCTACTTTCTTATTTTAAATACAATAGTCTATTTTTTTATTGCGTATTTGGATGTAAAACGTTATTTTAGAGGGACTTTTATTAGCATTCCCTATACCTAAGTGCAGTCATTTTTAAAATTTTTTGACTTTTTTGAAAATCCTTAGATTTTCATCGTGATGCTTAATATTATCTAACCCCGCCATTTTTGAAGAAAAAACGCTTAAATTTAGACCATGCCTAGAAGAAACCTTGGAGTACGTCCTGGAATTCATGCAATAGATGCATTACATACAGGGTGTCCAAAACTTAATTTTCTTTTAATACAACTTCAGACCACTAAAACTCGTTTTTTTCAAATACAATGCCCAAACTTTTTTTTCATTTTCTAATGCAAAATTACATTCTGCATCAATCTGTGTTAGCGTTTTCTATACCTATCTGCAACAATTTTCGAGTTATTAAGAATTTTTGGTAAATATAAGAGAAATTGTAACATTTTTGAGTAGTAAGCCTTGGAAATGACAACAAATGTCAATATTAATAACTGTAAACCACTTTTATTGCGTTTGTCTGAAGTGTCCATAAAAATGGAAAATTAAGAGTATTTAAACACGAATATTTTGAACTTATTTTATATTCATGAAGAATGTCACAAGATTATTGAAAGAACTTGCCGTGTGTTCAGTGAGAGGTATCCTCATTTAACTGTAATGACCAGACAGAAATTTCAATAAATAGAATCAATTTTTTTGCAATATAGAAGAGTGAAATCTGCAGTATTCTTGTTTAAATACTCTTGATTTTGCATTTTCATGGACACTTCAGACAAACGCAATAAAAGTGGTTTACAGTTATTAATATAGGCATTTGTTGTCATTTCCAAGGCTTACTTCACAAAAATTTTACAATTTCTCTTATATTTACCAAAAATTCTTAATAACTCGAAAATTGTTGCAGATAGGTATAGGAAACGCTAACACAGATTGATGCAGAATGTAATTGTGCATTAGAAAATGAAAAAAAAAGTTAGGGCATTGTATTTGAAAAAAACGAGTTTTAGTGGTCTGAAGTTGTATTAAAAGAAAATTAAGTTTTGGACACCCTGTAAGTAATGCATCCATTGCATGAATTCCAGGACGTACTCCAAGGTTTCTTCTAAGCATGGTCTAAATTTAAGCGTTTTTTCTTTAAAAATGGCGGGGTTAGATAATATTAAGCATCACGATGAAAATCTAAGAATTTTCAAAAAAGTCCAAAAATTTTAAAAATGACCACTTAGGTATAGGGAATGCTAATAAAAGTCCCCCTAAAATAACGTTTTACATTCATATACGCAATAAAAAATAGACCATTGTATTTGAAATAAGAAAGTAGACGTCAACTTCTGGTGTTTCCGGAAGTGTCGCCATATTGAAAATATTTTCAATAAACAGACCAGATGTCATTATGGTCATAACCAAAATTTCAGATCCATACCCTTTTTCATTCTTCATATCGTTCATTTGCTGCAATAAATGACATAACTCAAAAATCGCGATTTTTGAGATAATGGTACAGGGAGAAAGGTTGTTTTATGTACTATTTGTGGCAAGAACGACATATCTGAGCTCCCAAATCTCGCTACAATAGAGCACTGTGTCGTTCTTATGCCATTTAAGTTATTACAATTCAAATGTTTAAAACGCCTCTCCTGAAAAATCGCTATTTTTGAGATGTCATTATTGCAGCAAATGAGCGAATTTTTAAGTACCGGTCTCAATCAATCACCCTGTATAGTGTATATTGTAACATAGTAGTGTAACATTCTTTAATAGTTGAAAGTTAATAGTTTAATAGTTAAAATTAAAAATTGTACATCTGTGATGAAAAATCAGCAAAAAGTCCTTATAATAAAATTTAAAAAAATACGTGCTTGTACTTTACAGTATTATTTAATTGATGAGTGGCATATGTAGCTTTATTTTGATTCATGTCATTAATAATTTTAATTGAAACTGTTATAATTTTTTTTAGATGCCATAGACACATTTAAAATACATAAAATTGCTTTACCTAGACGAAAATTATAGGACAAACATTGTTACAACATAGCACTTTAAAATATTTCTTACAAATGCCCCCCCCCCACCCTATTATTGCAAAAATAATATAAGATGATTTATTAAAAACAATAATGCCCAAAATATCTGATAACATCCCTTTTTTAAAGAAATATGTAGACGATTTAATTTTAGGCGTTCCAAAATCCAAAGTCAATAAATAACATTTTAAACTTATTCAACAGTTACCACCAAAAAATTTAATTTACAGAAACAGATTATTCAATAATTTTTTTAGAAGTCACCCTTTTCAGAGATAACAATAATGGTTCAATGTATACAAAAGCAAATCTAATCATGTCTAGAGCCCCTCAGATTTTAAACCAAAATCGTAGCGTAACGAAACAGCACAATCAAAAATTTTAACAGCACACGCCAGCACAAGGCAAGCACAACACATCTATCTAAAAAAAATGTTTAAATTACTGGGTGGGGGGGCTATCATGTCTACAGCCCCTCCAATTTAAAAACAAAATTGTGGTGTAATGGAACCAGCACAATCAAAAATTTTAACAAAGCACGCCAGCACAAGACTAGCACAACATATCTGTCTAAAAAAAATGTTTAAATTACGTGGTGGGGGGGCTATCATGTCCACAGCCCCCCCAAATTAAAATTGAATTTGTAACCTAACGGAACCAGCACACTCAAAAATTTTAACAAAGCACGCCAGCACAAGGCTAGCACAACATATCTGTCTAAAAAAAATGTTTAAATTACGTGGTGGGGGGGCTATCATGTCCACAGCCCCCCCAAATTCAAATTGAATTTGTAGCCTAACGAAACCAGCACAATCAAAAATTTTAACAAAGCACGCCAGCACAAGGCTAGCACAACCTTCTACATTAAAAAAAAAGTTACATTTCAAATGTGGGGGGGGCCCAGGACATAGACCTGCAGTTATCCATTATTAAATATTAACATTATTGTTTTGTTTTGTTTGTGTTTTAATAAAAATCATTAATACAACCCTTTCTCTTAAATTTAATACTTAGGGCCCTTTCTCTTTAGCAAAATTATAAATAATGTCTCGGAAAAACAAAACTTTGGTGTTACGCAGTGTCGAAACCCGGAAATAGAAAAATGGTAGAGACTCAGAAAACCTAATTAACACACTATTTATGGCCTTAATAATGATTATTAGCTCTCCAATCATTTAAATCCGAAATGAAATGAAAATTTTTAGGAGAATAGTAAAGTTGTAAAGACGAGTGTCCCAGACTAGTTCAGATACAGAACACAACGCTATTATTCATCTCTCCAGGCATGTTTACGACAATCATAATTAATGACACACAACTACAGTAGACTTAAGTGGCTCTTCGCAGAGTGCAGACCGCAAAAAGCATTCTGAATCGATGTGTAACCGAATAGTCTAATTAACCGACACTCCAATTGTTCAGTGAATTCAACTATAATAGATAATCGTAATAAGAATCTATTTGGTTAGCGAGACCCTTTCTTAATTCAATTCTCGAGCTCTCCGAGGACCACTCAAACGAACAGCTTTGTAAGTACACATAATCCAACGTTTTAAACCCTTAATACAACCTGAAATCTTCATAAATATCAACCGGAACGAGTTTTCAGTCAGGTTACTGAAAGTAAAGTAACACAGTAAGATTAGCAACTCAGATTTATATTCCATTTGCTACAAATAAAATAAACTCAAAAATTATAGTTATTAATTTATAATTATTGTTTAAACTATTTAAAGGATTCGTTTTGCATACAAACTAGTTGAATATGTGTTATTATTACTGATGAAATTTATTTTGGATTTGTTTAGAGTTTTATTTATTTTGCTTGGCAATGTAACTATTGATTATCACAGGCCGACATGATTTTTGTTGTTTTGAATTTGATTAGTGTCAACTAATTCGTTGGCGCTGATTGCGAATCTGCTTTTCGTTTTCTGATATCACATCAGGTTTTCACACAAATTAATTTTTTAATACATTGAATAGGCTACGTCAGCTGTGCAGGTACGACGCAACGTCTTGTAGACCCGAGCATGTTGGTCCGAAGGCTAGCAACTTATTTACCCAGTTTCCCGGATTTGTAACAGTTAGAAATCAGTCAAAATACAATAACAGTAATTTTATTAACCCTTAAAATATGTATGTAACCCGTTTGTTTTATGCATCAGGTAAAATTAAAATCCTTTATTTCCGTATGGCAGGTAACAGGTATATACATTTATGTAATTCTACGTATTGAACTTTGGACACAAACTTTTAATTTTGCTGAAAAACTTGATGAGATAGCAAAAATCTGTGTGTTCCATTGAATTCAGAGCATGTTACTTATATGAGAACAGCAATTCTAATATAAATTATACAAATAGTTTTAAAATAAAACTTTTTTGTTTGATAACTCATTAATCTATTTTTCCATTTTCCTATAAAACTTGCTGTGATCTGTGTGTGTGCCATTGAATACAGAGGATGTTATTTATATAAGAACAGCAATTCTAATAAAAATTATACAAATAGTTTTTAAGTAAAAAAACATGTTTTTAGACTTATTAATATTTTTTTCCATTTTGCTGAAAAACTTAATGAGATAGCGAAAAATTGCGTGTGTCATTAAATTCAGAGAATGTTATTCATTTAAGAACAGCAATTCTAATATAAATTGTACAAATAGTTGTTTGTTTAAATAGTTTTGAAATTTAAGCTTTTTTGGAGAATCGTTAATCTGTTGTTCCATTTTGTTAAAAAAACTTGATGTGATAGCGAAAATCTGTGTGCGCCATTGAATTCAGAGCATGTGACTTGTATTAGAACAGCAGTTATAATTTAAATTTTGCAAATAATTTTTTGTTTAGATAACTTTAAAATAAATTTGTTTTTTTTTCATCATTTTTTTTTAAATTTTGCTGAAAAACTTGATGAGATAGCAAAAAACTGCGTGTTCCATTGAATTCAAGGCATCTAATTTATATAAGAACAGTTATCAAAATTAAAACAACGTTCACAAACTTCTAAAATGTAGGCCTGTGTTATCAGATCCCTATTTTTAAGCAATTATTGTTTTATTTTTCCTAATTTCACATAAATAAAGTAATTTCGATGATTATCTTGATCAAAGGTGACCATGGAATGGAAAACTGCCGTCTTAGCTTATATCATCCTTTTGCAATAATTTTGTCAAAGTTACACCCGATACTAACGTCATCAGCAATAATGTTCAAATCTGTTATTAAACATACCTGTATTATATATAACTATACCAAAAAAAGTTTAAGAATGGCCTGGTGGACTAGAAAACCTTGGTGGCCAGCGATTTTTTTTACCCACATTGATATTAAAACAAATAATTAAGTTTTATGATACAAGTTTATTCATACAAAAATCAAATTTACAACCTATATTGGTCAAAAATAAAAGCACATGAATGATATAAAAATAAAACCATATAATTGAGCTCTTCTTCATAAGACATAATGTAAATATGAACAGTTTATTTTTATTATACAACTAACTTTTTCGTAATAACATGAATGAATGCGACAATATCAAATGTTAGCATATGATTGATTTGTAGAACACTGTATATTGGTAATCTTTTACCGGCAGGGGTTAATTAATCCTGTAACTATTTAATTATTTGTTTACCTGCTACCTTCAAATTATAATATAGTAAGTAGATAGTAACGTGCAAGTTTTTACGAGTATATACATCCTTGTATTCGATAAGATGCAGTCGTAAAACACTATTTTCTTTCCCATGGGCTGCCTGTATCCAAATGGATATAATTCAATTTTTGTTTAAAAACGGCTTAAAATGTTATTGTTTTGTTGTGAATGTTTTTTAAGACACTAACGGGCAATTTAGAAACGTTAATTTAAAAAAAAAAGTGGCCAAAAAACCTACTTCTTTTAACATGGTGGCGCTTAACGTGTTAAAATGTTTTTGGTAGTTGCTTTCAAACTAACTAAATATAAAATATTCAAAAAACCAAAGGAAAGAAAAACTTGTCAACTTTTCCGATAATTTACTTCAGAATATATTAATAACTTTTTTCGTTATTCTAAAGAAGCTTAAAACAGAATAACCATTTTACGCCATATACACAAACAACTGTTTTGCGTAATTAAATTGTCGCTCATGTTCAGCAACGCGTATTTACGTATGTAAGGTAGCGTAAAGGAAAAGGAGATAAGGGCTTATCCTTAATTTTATAATCGGCTTAAAATAAAGTCTTCGTCGACAAAAAAAAAGCTGCATGAAAAACAAACATTTTTTAATTGGGCGAAAAACAGCCGAAATCAAACTTTGTTGTTTTTTCAGGCATTTCAGCGAAAAATTTAATTTGAAAGTACATGCAAATTTAAAAGTTTCAATTTAAAAGATTCTTCCACCTTACGCGATCCAAAATATCCGTTACGAGTTCTTATAATTGTTGTTTTAAGTTAAAAATACTTGAGTTTGTTATAGTAAGCTCATTTTTATGAGCTTTTGGTACATGTTCTTGTGATTATTGTGATATGTTGCACATTTAATAAGATAACAGTAATTTAGTCCTAAAGCAATATTATTAAACAAAAAGTTGACTTACAGAATATGCATATTACGCACGGAACTTTTCCAAAACTGTAAAAGTTGCGTCAAACCGAATGTTTTGGCACTTTTAACGCTTCTTTGACATGTTTAATGGAGCACAATTACTTTGCAAAGTTATATTAGGCAAAATAATTTATGTATATTACGAAAGCGCGCGTGAAATGCGGAGATTATACGATTCCAGAGGTTACCGGTAGGTAGTTAGCGGTAAACTGCGAAACGGATGGTACGTTACATCGTTTTTCGTTGGTTCATGCGCATGCATTTCTTACTCGTTTACAAAAAAAAAAATTGAAACGATTGGCTTACACTAATTAAAACGAGGCAAATATCAAACAAACCGTTACGTCAAGAGCAATTTTAAAACACGGCTTAATTAATAAGGGCGTAAAACTTTCGGTTTTGTTTCGTTTGCAACTTGTTTGATCGAAGCTTGCAAATTTTAAACAGTAACTCAAAGTCCGCGTTTTACATTACCTTTTGTTTAACTAATTAATGAATTTGTTAATTACTTTAATTAAATTACTTGGTGTTATCTTGTAAAACTTGACTTTGAGGTGTACCTAAATTGAATTGACGTACGAAGAGAAAATCTCAATATTCTGTAAAGTTTCAAGTAACTTAAAAATAGGTTTAACATTTTTTTAAAATTCATTATTGTTATTTTCTAAAATTATTTACTGTTTGCAATCAATTGTTTGTAAGTGTAAGAGTGTGTATAAATTAATGGACAATTTTTACGAGACGTTGTTCCTTACACAGTATTTTTTTTTGCCTTAGTGTAGCCAGAGTTTACTAAAAGCCCAAAATATCCTTTTATATACATAAAAGCTATTTTGCAGACCGTTTAGGCCCAGAGCTTGGTAATGTTCTTCCACACTCTTCTCTCTTTCGCTTTCTTCCTCCAATTCATTATGTTTTTCTCTCTTAGGTCTGCCTCCACAGCTTCTCTCCATCTTTTTCTGGGTCTTTCCCTTTTTTCTTGTATGTAGGTTCTTTCCACGCTATCTCTTTTATTATTCTGCTGTCCTCCCATCCCCATCTCTCAATATGTCCTAGCCATTGTCTTCTTCTGGCAATTATTACTTTGTCTATGGTCGCTTCTTTGAAAATTGTATATACCTCCTCGTTCGTTCTTCTTATATATCCCTAGTCTGTTATCTTCCCTCCCACTATTCTCTAAATTATCTTTCTTTGCCATCTTCTAAGCGCTTCCTTTGCATCTTTGTCCAGTACCCAGGTCTTACACCCATAGATCGCTGTAGGTCTTAGTATTGTTTCAAACAAACGTAGTTTGGTGCTTCTAGATAACAGTTTTGCTCTTATTAGGTTATTTAAAGCACTTGCGCTTTTGTTAGCTGTTAGTATTCTCATGTTTATGTCTTTGTCTTCTTCCACTCTGTTTGTGACTAGTGTCCCTAAGTACACATATTTATTTACTTCCTTAAATTCCCCGACCACTAGCCTGTCTTCTATTGTTTGTTGTCCTATTCTCATTGGCTTGGCCTTATCTTGTTTTATCATTAATCTCATTTTTTTGTGCTGTTTCTGCTATTCTGCTTGTGATCTCTCCTAGTTCTTTCAAGGTTCTTGCCACTATAGTTACGTCATCGGCGTAACTTTTGAGTTGGTGACATTTGTTTAGTATTGTTCCCTCTCTGTTCGGTCTTCCGTCTCTAACTATTTTTTCCAAAACTAAGTTGAATATGAGGGCTGATAATGGGTCTCCCTGTGTGAGCCCTGTTCCTATCTCAAATTCTTCCGTTGTTTCCTCCTTGATCTGAATCCTGCTTGATGTCCCTTCCAATGCCACTTTGAGCAATCTGATAAATTTGGCTGGTATCTTGAACTCCTTCAGCATTTGGAGCATTTGGGGTCTATTTACCGAGTTATGCGCTTTTCGGAAGTCAACGAACAGTACTGCAAGTGGGATGTGCTCATAAAATGTTGTTGCTATTTCCTTCATTGTGAATGTTCGGTCCGTGGTACTTCATTCTTTTTTAAATCCTCCCTGGTATTCTCCAATCTGTGGGTTTCCATTCTCCTTTTTACCATTGTTGCCATTATTTTAAATACCACGTCTAATAGCGAAATTATTTCACCCTTTTAGGCCTACAGGTTAGGTTAACTTTGGTGGGTACTTTTTTTGAAAGGCAAACACACGGGGGGCATAACGACGTGGTGGTAAAAATAAAATCTTGGAAAATATAACCCGCGTGTTTTATTCTCAATAAACGCAACATGGCCCTCGTAATAATAAGATGTAACATGACACCGCAGACCCACGTGTCAGGAGAAAAGCTTTCTAAATATAGATTAAGGATGTATAGGAAACGCGTCTTGCTTTTATCAAACAAATAAAAAGCAGGACAATACTAAACTTCGTTGCGTTTAGTAGTGCACTAAAAATAAAATTGCACGTTACATAAAACACACCACTAACGGTGTGGCGTTTATGGTTCTTAAAAAAAAAGATATAAAGTTTTTCGTACCTTACTTGTTTCTAATAAAAGCTATTTTAACGGTGTGCAGTTGTAGCAGATGTTTTTTGTTACCGACTTGTTTTTTTTTTAATCATAAACGTGTGTTTGTCAAACATATCTCTCAATATTGTGTCACAAATTTACTTGCATAATTGAAATACGTAACAAACCATTTTTTTCTAGTCTATTAATGGTATATTACATAACAAGAGTTTTAAGAAGCATATTACTCACGAGTGGAAAAGTTGCGCACGGAGCCGCGTACCGGCGAGTGCGTATTTCCGCGAGTGCGTAATTGCTTTACAACTCGTGTTATGTAGCTTACTTTTTCTACGATCACATACACCTACGATTTTTTGGGTATAAAGCTTTTCTTTAAATAATATTTACGTTACTAGAACGTTACTGTGTATTATTTTTTTAAATCTAAAAAGGGGATAGTTTTGTTAGCTTTCACTGTGAATTTAATGTCTGTTTGAATATAATTTGTATATCAAAGTTAGAAACACATTTGTTATACCCACATAATATAATAACTGTATGTATAATAGAAGAGTTAACACAATACAAATTTTTGTCAATATTTAGATTTATTCTGATAATGTGATTAGGGTATATTTTCGAAATATACTTCATAAAGAACATATTTTTGAACCCTATTGTTCTCTTCTTGGTTGGGATGGCATTATATAAAAAAACAGTGCTTAAACTGATGTTGCTCTCTGAATCATTCAGTGTGTTAATTCCCTCGATATCTCGTTCATTAGCCATCAAATGTTAACCCATGTAGCGTCCCGATTAAATATAATCTTTTGCCTCATGACTTCTGAGTTTCTTGTGTATTCTTTGTTGGTATTTTCACAGATAATCAACTTATGTAAGAGCCTGGTGGCAGCAGATGGATTGTGTCCGACGGGAAAATAAATCCCCTACCAAATTTGACGCTCGAGTAATCGCATCGGGCAAAAAGCTAATTCCGAATATTTGTAGCAGTTAAAAACAAATATTTCATTCGTTTCTTTTAAGTATTTTAATAATGGCATGCCGTCGAATGCAATAAAACGCTTAGGGAAAATAGAATTTCCAATAATGGATCTCATTCATGGCGAACAAAAAAAAGTAATTGCTTCAATTTAAGTAATTATATCATGTAATATAAGTCGGGAAAAATACACATAGTAAAAAAAACAGTTTTGTTTATTTTTATTCAAAATACATTTCTTCTGCTTCGATACAACGAATAAAGCGGTCATTTTTGATATTCGTCCTTTGAAATCGCCTCCAAAATCTACATCGAATACCTTTTTATGTCCACAAAGTCATCAAAAGCCAGAAGTCAAAGGAAGTCAAATCAGGCGAACGCAGCGGGTGAACGAGGACTACAATGCATTTTCTTGGCAAAAAAATTGCGAATGAGTGGATTTGTGTGAGGTGCGTTTTCGTGTAAGCAACCAGATCCCTTGTTCCCCGGACAAAAGCCGATTTCTTCCCGGAATCCCGGGACAAGCAAAATGGTCAAATATGAGAAACCCTAGTGTCGCCTATTTATTCTTGCATTATTTCATTTACTAGAACTCTCCACCCACTTCTATTTCTCGCTATTCTTTTGGCTTCATTCCACGTTGTCTATTTTTTGGAGTTCTTTATGTATTGTCCGTTTCCATATATTTTGTGGTCTTCCTCTCTTTCTTCTTCCTGGTACACTATACTTCATTGATTGTCTCACTATACTTGTAGTCGATTTTTGTAATGTGTGTCCTATCCAGGTCCATTTTCGCCTTTTAGTTGTTATTTCTATTTTTTCTTCTTCTGTCATCCTCCACAGTTCTCCGTTGCTTACTTTCTCTGGCCAAAAGATCTTGCAAATAATTCGGAGGCATCTGTTTACAAACATGTGCAATTTCTGACATAACTGTTTGCGTTCTTTCCAGATCTCCGAGCCATATATTAGTACACTTTTAACTTTAGTCTGAAATAATCTTAACTTCATTTTCCTGTTTATGCTTGATGCCCAAACTTTCCGAAATGTGTTGAACGCACTTTGGGCCAGTACTATTCCTCTGTTCGTATCCTCCTCTGCGCCTCCTCGTGAATTTATCACACTGCCCAGGTAACAGAAGTAATCTGCGTCGTTATTTCTTCCCCTTATTATGCACAGTGGTTCTTGAGTTTTAAAGCAAACTAAGTATTTTTATAGCAATTATTATTTTTTATAGCAATTGCACTTTTTTATAGACAAACTTTTTAAAAAAATATCAATATTTTTCGAGCATTTCATTTGTACTCAAAAAACGGTGTGTTGTTATCAAAACTATCGTTTCTATTGTGATTCTGTATTTGATACATATTTTCAAATTTCTTGAATGAACTGTAAAATGTTTGAGCTTATTTGGAGGTCGGATGTTTCCGCAAATAATCGCGGTATTCTATTACAGCTTTTTCTTGTTTATACGTTTCGACAGAACCCGGCCTCACGAGACGTACATTAACTACTGCCCTCTCCGGCGCCATTTCACAGAAGTGGACCAAGTAACAGGCCGCCATAACTCCGGTTCTACCTCGTCCCATGCGACAATGCACCCCCACAGCCTATTACACACAAGATAAAGAGTTATAGTTTTTGTAACTGTGTACGAACTAAAACTACACGTATAAAAACGGCTAGAACTTGCGCAGTTACAAAAATTTATTGAGACCTGCCCCATCATTTATTAAAGTCGTATTTAAAAAAAATGTGGTTTCGAAAACTTCTTACAAGTTCACGTCAGCATCACAAGTGATCGATCTAATCTAGGAGCAATATGTTTGCGATCATCCATTATGCTCGACAGAAGGACAGGTAGATTGCGAACTTCTGATGCGTCAATTAAAATTTAAAATGAATAAATCAAATCCTTCGTGTTTTTTTCGCACCGAATTTACCGTAATTTTGTTATTTTCCCTGTTGTACCCTCGGGGTATTTAGTCAGCGTCAAATGCATATCGCGCTTGTGATATCTTTTGTAAAGTAATTAAATTTGTTTTTTTTTTGTTTCAGCAATGAACAAAAAGAACTTTTAATAGGATAATATCTTAATTTTATACGCCAGATGTTAATTCTGAGTTAAAAAATTAATGTGTTTGACAAACAACTCCTCCGGCACCGGTAGAAAAAACCTGATTCGATTAAGGGCAGTTTTAAAAGAGGTTTAAAAAACAGATTTTGAAATAAAACCAAAGTGCATTAAACGTTTACTGTAAATGGGAAATTGTCCTCAAGGGCTTGCTATAATTATCTGCTTCGATTCTAGGCGTATTTGAATGGCAACAATTTCTGTTTTGAGCATTAATCGCGAATTTAAAAAAAAGGTTTACGCTGTAGTCCTCACTTCTTAGGATCTCTGAAACTACAAGTCGTCGCCCTAGAGTTGTTTTGTTCCATATCACATGTAGATCATTTTGAGAAAATAAACTTTAAAGTTTCTGTTTTTATCGCTCTGTTAAGAATAAATATTTATGCGTTTAATTTTTCTCAATAAGCTTTAAACTAATACATTACTTAAATGATAAACTCAAAATTATGAAATTTTAATGAAATATTGGGTTACTACCAATTTCAAAATGGATATGGAACAACCTACTACGCTGGTTATTAATTTTTTTTATTAGTTCGGTCCATGTGCATGGTATTTTTATAGTATTTAGATAAAAAGTGAAGTTTATTTAGATTACAATATTTTTAATAAGGATAACCAAATTGCGATGATAAACGTTAAGCTTTTTAACAATTATCAACCATTTTTTTAAATAAAAACTTCAACATGAACATTTTAATTTATGCCAGCAGTATGTTCGATAGATTAAACGTGTTTGATTTTTTTTATAGGTCCGTTTGTAGACTCTACACAAACTTATTAAACTAAATTTGTATAAATTTTTTTCTGAACTTAACAAAGTAGTTGTCTTTAGTGTAAATTATCTGTTTAATTAGCATGTAAGGTATTTTGTTAAAACAAAGAGACGAAGCAGCTTTTTGTTAGTTTGAAATAAAACAATTTCTTTTGACATTAACACAATTTGCAATAGCGCTTTGGTTTTCGAAGAAGCAGGAATAATTTTAATTAATGAAGTTGGGTTATAAACTATAAACGAAGTTGCTCTTCTATTTTACTGTATATGGCATCCAGTTTTTGTACAAATTCATTTCTTTCTGAAATGTTTTGCTCGATGATGTGAATGGTATCACATTAGTTTAAATTAAAATAAAATTGAAAAGAGCGGTACTCATTACGCTGTTTCTGTTTTGAGAAACACTTAAATCTGACTAGAAAATAATATGATTGATGTGAGGGTATTTCGATGTTAAAGTTTTCAAAATTTGTATTAGGAAACTTTATAAACAAAATCTTGATATTGATAAGTCAATTTGCCGCAAAATGGCGTATGGAACAAAATAACTCAGGCGACAAAATCTTAAAGTTTTCAATTTCTCGTCTAATTACTCACTTGTTTTTTTAATCGACATTCATGGCACACCGCTATAAACTCCATCATCTGCTGTACAGTCGGCGCTTCAAATTCTTCAATGTCGATTTTCGTCCATTCCAGTCCGGGAAACCCAGAAATTGGCGGCACAGTCTCCGGCGATAACGTTACTAAATGATGAATTCCTTGTTGCACGAGAAACAACAAATTGGCGCGGGTTCGCGGACACGCCATGGCCGCGAGTTCGTTTTTGACAACCCAAGAAAAGTTCCACGGAGCTTCTCCATAATCATCTGTTTGTTCTGACATAAGAGAATTATGACACTTCTTAATTTATTTGATCGAAGAGGTCTTTTGTAGCGACCGTCACAATTACATTACGCAATTATCCATCTTCAATATTTAAAGAGTACGAAGAATTTTAGTGGAACCATTAAAAAGTTTTTATAATTCTTTTCGATTGTTGCCTTTTCGACCTGGACAATGTCTTTTACGTGCCCTTAAAGTTATAATCTAATAGGGTTAAGTCGGGAGATCGTGCTAGTCAAAGGTGTGACCCCCTTTACGTCGGTTCAACGGTTGGGATAGCTTTGAACGAGGTAATCAGCATTACGTGAAGAGAATGCGAAGGTGCTTCGTAATGTTTTGTAGTTACATCGCTTCGCAAGTTGCTACAGTAACATCGTCTAAACAAAAAACATTGTTTCCATATCTTGTGAATTAGATGCATAAGTTTACTATTTTTTTTTTAAATATAAGAGAATACTAGAAAGAAGATTAAAAACTGTAACAGAGGAGCAGTTGGAAGAAGCCCAGTGAGGTTTCAGAACTAAATATCCTAATAGGAGGATGGAAGACGAACGAAAAGAATATGGCTAGCCTGATCTATATAGCAAAGACAGAGAGGAAAGCATGGAATCAAGTGGTGGCTGAATGTTTGAAGGGTACAGGAATATCCTGAAGTGAGGGTATGAGGATAGCAAGGAACAAGAAAGAATGGGAAGTATTTGTTAATCAAGGTGGTTGATGTTTTGTAATGTACCTTAACACCTTCGGGTTAATAAGGTTGTTGATAAAAAAAAGAGTTTACTAAATTTTTAATGTCTTATCTTTTGCGTCAATAATACAGCATTAATATGTCGAAAAAAATCTACGTTGATATTGATTTTTAAATATAATATAACTCAAGGATTGCATCTTAGAAGTTTAGTAAATTTTTCCCAGGACAACTCCACTTGGTGTATGTATCAACGTCAAGGACATGGGGATTTCAGAAATTGTTGGAGCTTGATGGATGATTAAATCTCAATAAAAAATGTTTGTATGGTACCCAGGCTCGAAAATATTCTGAACATGAAATGTTTTAAAGAAACTTTTTTGATATTTTAACCGTTTGTCTCTAACGGCTTACCAAATTTCCATGTTTTGCTTAATTAATGATACACCCTGTATATTATCGATTTAAAGTATGTTTGCATAACTCGAATTTCTTGTTAAGTGACATGCATTTATATATAAATACTTACAATGGTATTTGCAGATTTCACGTAAATAAATTTGACTTTGTAAAGTGAAACTTTGGTTTATAAAATTAAAGTGCTTTTACCACCAATACAAAATGTTTAGTTGTGGCGTGTGAAACACAATGTTAGTGAGATAAAATTAGTTTAGTAGTTTGTGAGTTACATAAACCACTGTTTGGAAAGCAGCCAAATAAAGTAAATGAGATGAATTCGCTCGTTAAAATGTCTAGAGAGGAAGATATGCTGCGTTAATAAATAAAAAACCGCATGGCTAAATTTTCGTTCATAAAAACTTTAAGAAGTAACAGTTTACAACCACTTTCACAGATACTACAAATAATTAAGGTGGATGCTGTAGGTAAGTTTCCTTCCTATAAAAAATTCGTTTAAATTTTAAAGACTTGCAAGTTTCTATTAGTAAGACACAGATGAAAACTAGCAATGTAAGTAAAAAGGTGTATGTAAATGAACATTGCACAAGCGCTTAGGGAGACATAAATAACAAAAATTAAATAAACTATAGGCACTGTTACAACAATTTGACGGAATCGTGGTTGATTGTGGATTCCCTCCAATTTGTTTTGTGTTCACTTGGGGTCAAAAGTAACAGTGTTACAACCAACCCCAATCAATGTTTTCACTTGCAAATGTTCACTCTTAGCACATAATTGGTGGTTTTCTTCGTAGATGAGAACATACAAAACTTGTCGGATTAATTTTCCAATTTGTTGTATCTTTTTGTTTCACATTTTTGAGTATTGATAATGAAGATATACTATCATTTTGTATTGTACCAAAGTTTTTTTTTTATTTTGCTAATGTGTATTTTGGAATTAAATATTAATTTTGTTGATGACCTATTACTTATGAGCTGTGTAAATTATTTTGCCGTTACAACTTACCCCGATCATTGTTACTTTTAGCCCCAACGTTGAGGTTGGAAGTAACAGCTGGTTTACTACAGAAAAAAAAAATGTTTTCACATATGCTTTACGAAACATATGAAATAAATATCTTGGAAGGAAGACAAACGTCCAATCTATCATTAAATCAATTTGGATGTAAAACACTTGTTTTACTCGGAAGGTTCAAATTATGACTAACAAATCTTACTGAAACATGGAATAAGTGTAAACTAAAGTCTTTGCGCTTTTTTCAAAGACAAATTTAACCAAGCAATACACTTAAAATTTGACAGGGATGATATTTATTTATACCCCAAATAACGATTATTTATCATAGAACAGTTCAAATTACGATTTTAAAATGTGACCTACTCCAAATAAATATTTACAAGTTCTCTTGCGAAAAGCATTCATAATCAGCTGCTAGATGAATGCTTTCTTGAGAGAAATTAAAATATAGTACAGTTTGTAAAGGTTTCATAAGAATTTCTAACCAAAAATAGTTCTGGGCATAAATGTGTTAATATAAGCTAATCCACTGTCATTATAAATAAAAATTGACAACTCTTAGACGCACTACTAACAATCAGACCAACTTTTACACACAATGTGCAAAGTTTCTTAACTTCAGTGGTGAGCTATGAAATTGTTAACAAAGGGCTCGCTCATAGTTAAAAAAAAACAAAAAAATAATGTCAATTATATGTTGGAAAAAAAATGGCATTTTAAATTCAAACGTGAATAATCGAGTGATTGAACATAATTCAAAAAATTCTATTGTGCGACGGGTTATTCTAAATTTAATCGTCATAGCTTGATAGGCATGACTTGGTCGCTTTACAAATGTATGTAATGACAGTGATTTTAAGATATATTTTTTCTTGAGAAAATGGTTAACAAGAAGAACAAGGGGCTCGCAAATTAAGGAATAATTTAACAAAGGGCTCGCGCGAGCCCCCGCGAGCCCCCTACAGCTCACCACTGCTTAACTTCTAGTAGGGTTACTTGTAAAAAAAAAGAAAAAGTGCAAAAACTACTTTTAAACCACAGCAAATGCTTCAAAACTTCATGCACGTGTTATTTACACCCTCGATAGACATAAATAATTTTGTTGTATCATGTAGATGACTGTAAAAAAGCATTTAGAAAAATATTTCATGATCAGCTGAAAGTTGTTATTGTTTACAAATTCAATTTAGGGTTAGGTACTTGTAAAAAAAAAAAAAGTGCAAAAATTATTTTTAAACATCAGTAAATGGTTCAAAACTTCATGCACGTGTTATTTACACCCTCAATAGCCATAAATAATTTTGTTGTATCACGTAGATGACTGTTAAAAAGCATTTAGAAAAATATTCATGATCAGCTGTTAGATGTTATTGTATACAAATTTAACCCAGGGTGTGCCAACTTATGAATCGAAAAACACTAGAACTCAATCTGGGGGATTACTCCTTGCATTCATGTGATCCTAATACTAAATTTTAATTTCTCTTGAGAAATGCATTCATATTCAGCTGTTAGATGTTGTTGCTGTTTACAAATTTATTCAATTTAGGGTTAGGTACTTGTAAAAAAGAAAAAAGTGCAAAAATTACTTTTAAACCACAGTAAATGGTTCTAAACTTCATGCACGTGTTATTTACACCCTCAATAGACATAAATAATTTTGTTGTATCATGTAGATGACTGTTAAAAAGCATTTAGAAAAATATTTCATGATCAGCTGACAGTTGTTATTGTTTACAAATTCAATTTAGGGTTAGATACTTGTAAAAAAGGAAAAAGTGCAAAAATTACTTTTAAAGCACAGTAAATGGTTCAAAACTTCATGCACGTGTTATTTACGCCCTCAATAGACATAAATAATTTTGTTGTATCATGTAGATGACTTAAAAAGCATTTGGAAAAATATTCATGATCAGCTGTTAGATGTTATTGTTTACAAATTTAATCCAGGGTGTGCCAACTTATGAATCGAAAAACACTAGAACTCAATCTGGGGGATTACTTCTTGCATTCATGTGATCCTAATATTAAATTTTAATTTTTCTTGAGAAATGCATTCATATTTAGCTGTTAGATGTTACTGTTTATAAATTTATTCAATTTAGGGTTAGGTACTTGTAAAAAAGAAAAAAGTGCAAAAATTACTTTTAAACCACAGTAAATGGTTCAAAACTTCATGCACGTGTTATTTACGCTCTCAATAGACATAAATAATTTTGTTGTATCATGTAGATGACTGTTAAAAAGCATTTGGAAAAATATTCATGATCAGCTGTTAGATGTTATTGTTTACAAATTTAATCCAGGGTGTGCCAACTTATGAATCGAAAAACACTAGAACTCAATCTGGGGATTACTCCTTGCATTCATGTGATCCTAATATTAAATTTTAATTTTTCTTGAGAAATGCATTCATATTCAGCTGTTAGATGTTACTGTTTACAAATTTATTCAATATCTCGTTTAAATACATGTAATTTTGTTTGAGATTCGCATAGTTTCGAAACAAAATGCATGTATTCTATTTGAATACATATAATTTGGTGTTATTAATTTATTACTTAAAAAAAAGTATTAATTTTCTAAAAAATTTAGAAAAGCAACTATTTCTCACGCGTGCCTATTAAATTTTTCTACGTGCCAGCTGTGGCACGCGTGCCATAGGTTCGCCACCCCTACGCTAGATTAAAAACATCATTTCTTAATTTAAAAAAATAAATAAATAGGGTGATTTATAATGAGACAGAATTTTAAATTAAACCTGTGGTCTGGTATTTTTTTGTAGCTAAGACTAAAACGAATCTGAAGTCAATTTTTTGAGTTTGAAATAGTGCTGTTAAATAAGTTTAAATATTGCAACAAAATAGATTTTTTTATTTTGTTTGCCAGCTTAAAAGTATGGACTATGGTTTTAAAACCATCTTCTTACGGGCGGAGGTGCAGAATCGACCATCTTAAATGGTGGAGGTGCCGGTTAAAAAAATATATTTTTTTTGGAAATTTACACCCTGGCAATTATCGACGTTTGTTGAATTTAAAGCTAATTTAAGAATAAAAATACGACATAATTTTTAAAACTGTTTATTCTATAAAACGACAATACTTTAAATACATTTTTAAAATTAAAATTGTGAGGGAATTTTGGCTTATCGTAACATTGAATTCAACTGAATTACGTTTAATATCAACTACGTATACAGAAATTAAAGTGTTATTTTACATTTTTTAAAAACAAACTGGACAAAATTATTTACAAAAATATAAATACAAATAATTTAACGAAACTACAACTATCGAAAAATATAATTCTAAGAGAAATACGTAACACATGAATTAATAGGCGTTAAAACTAAAAGTTACACATTCTGTCAGTCTATAAAAAAATAAATACATATATTAGTCTTGTTCTTAGGCTAGCTACGAGTGGTAAAGCTTAAATTAAGATACTATTTATATTCAATTTTGTTCGAATTGACTGGCGTATTCTACAGGGTGGTCCACTTTTTTGAAGCAGGACTTTAACAGTCGATACAAAAACTCATTTTAATGCGAATATTCCATATCAACATGGGTCCAAAAACGCTTCATTTTAAAGATACAGGGTGTTGAAATTTTCGAAAAAATATCGATTATTTTTAACCGTTTTTCAACCAGTAGATATATTTAAATTAACCTTACAAATTACCACATTCGGTGAGAATTTCAAGCCACACAAGCAACCACTGGCGGAGTTGTGGGGGTTCAGTTTCAAAAACTTTTATAAAAAACTAGTACGACCCTGTTTAAAACCAAATTTGTTTTTAAGTAGAACATTTTATTCTAAACAAAAAGTGTCTCTTGACTTTGTTTCGTATCTTTAAATCGTTATCTTTAAAATGAAGTATTTATGGACCCACGTTGATATGGAATATTTGCTTTAAAATAAGTTTTTGTTTCGACTGTTAAAGTCCTGCTACTAAAAAGTGGACCACCCTGTATACACAAAGAGATTTTGAAAAAGTAATATGGTAAAATCCGTCATTTTACCAAATGCCCAAATATTTAGGCAGTTACTTTAAAGGTAGTTCACATGGTGACACTAGCGTCGCGACATCAAATGTCATGCGATCGCTTGACATTCGGTGACGCGGCACTGGGTGTATTTGAGTGTCGCGACATCAAAATAAAAATAGCCGCACTTGCAACTGCAGCAACGAGTGTTGTAGAGCAACTAATTATTTTGACGTCGCTATATTCGGGAACAGACTTATCCCATAAACAAGGATATTGTTGATCATGCTCTAAAATCGTTGGAACATCTATTGAGGACGTGACAAATTGGAAATCGATGACAAACAAATGTATATTATTTGTCTGTTATGTCAAAATATAAAAGTATGGTAGGCTTACGTCTAATGCCGCACTGTCAATATCGGAGTCGCGACATCGCGGCACTAGCGTCATGACATCGTGGCATCGCGACATCAGGCTGTTCAGACGACGACATTTGATGCCACGGCACCTAGTGTCATCGTGTAAACTACCTATTAGGTATATCAGATTTTATTCGAATTGTCTGGCGTATTAAACACACGAAGAAATTTTGAAAGAAGATATGGTAAAATCTCTTATTTTACCAAATGCCCAAAATATTTATATTAATACTTTATGTGCTTAACCACGCATTTTTGCATTGGTCAAATCACAAGCCATTACATAAGACGACAGATGCTACCACTTGACTGCGACATACACAATGCGCAAGTTGTACACTGCAAGTAGCAGCATTGTCAAGGAGAACGCCAGTCTTGCTTTGATAATTTCGAGGTTTAAAAATAAGTTTAAAAAACTTTGTACTGTGCTTTAAAAATGCTAAATAAGTTACAGTGAGAACTGTCTTCGTTCTTAGCGTTGTGTTGTTTATGCAGTATTTAAATTTTACGGTTTTACAACGAATTATTTTAGCACGTGACATATTAAAAACGTTTACAAAGAAAATTTTAAAATAAATGCTTGAAAAATCCCAACAACCTTTCTCTCACTTTCGAGTTGCTTTAACAAAAACAAAAAAACAAACAATAAAATTGCGTGTTTGTTATCGTCGTAACGAGTTGACATATCAAACAAGACACGCAACAATAAAACGAAAATAATACTAGCGCTGAATATTCAATAATCATCTTCGTCGTAGCCGGCGCCGAATATCTCTTCGGCTTCGTCCCTATCGTTCTGCTGGTGTTGCCTCAACATTTCTAAAACTCCCATTTCTGATTCTACGGCCGGCGCGTCGTCATCGTAATACTCGTCAAGGTCTTCCTCCGCGGCTGTGCAAAAGAAAAACGAATTTAAACCTAGCAAGGGTCAACAGCAAAAAGCGTTAAACTAATAGACTCTTCTAAAGCCATTGTTGTGGCGAGTACAAAAACTTGTAATGCGAAGACTTAACTGTACATTTCGAAGCTTTTACGCTTTTATAATTTCGTGTGTTTCGAATGATGTATTTTGATTAATTTAAACTTTTGATACCTTAACCCGCTTCAACAAATAACAACAATTTCGTAGTTTGTTGAACCAGATGTAATCCATAGCGGTCCACTATACTGAAAATGATGTTTCATTAAAATTTGTGTTCTTACCTTGTTCTTGTTTCTGTTCGGCTTTGGTTTCTGGTTTTGGAGTTAGCGGAGCCTGGGGTCGTGTAGGTTCTTGTATTTTTTCTTTTCCTCGTCTTACGCTGACGTTAACAAGGGGTCTGATGCGTTTTGGAGAAGGATTGATGTCCGGAGATTGAGAGATGGATGCCGAAGATCGCCGCCTAAAGCAAAAAAGAAACACATGGCAATTAAAACATAAAAATATCGTTATACGAGGTCCGACCCAAAAATAATAAAACTGATTTAACTGCTTTCTTCATGTAATTAAAAAAAACCCAAACAATTCGCACTAAAAGATACTCCCCTTCGAGGTTTATACGCAGGAGTGCGTTCAGGAATTCGAAACTGGTGTTGGTGCGCGCCTTGTAGTGTATCAACCGGTGCGCACACCCGCACACCAGTCCCAGGTGGGGTGTAAAATGTGCATATTGTGTGCACACCAAACAAATTTTTGAACGCAATGCATTCGAGGGTTTTGATACACAGCACACCAGTTTCGAATTCCTGAACGCACTCCAGCTCTATGAGAGTGCCTACATTTCAAATCAATGGAAACGGTAAATATAAAGATACAAATATTTTTTCTCTTCCAGGTTCACGATCTCCTGAAATTTGTTTATGGACTCGCAAGGATTTTACTAACCACGGAAGGTCATGATATGTTGTCGCCAGAATCTGATCAAGATGTGGTAAACATTTCAGAAAAATAAAATCACAAGTTTGAGCGTTTCTCGCATAAGCATGTGCATATTTGTATATATTCATCAAATTACTCCCTTCCTACGATCTTAGATTAAATCAAAACGGCGAATAAATTTTTTTTGAAATTGATAGGGCATGTTTAGCTAATGTATCTCATGATGTGGTAAAAATTTCAGAAAAATAAAATCAAAGTGTGTTTAATTATCTGAATCAACCTTAACCAGTTTTCATTAACAGTTTCTTACCTTTTATTAATCGCTTCTGGTGTTGCAATTTTCGCTGGTTGAGGCATCGTCCCTTCAATCTTTGGAGCGCTCAGTGTCTTCAATACATCGTAATTAATTTTGGACGAAATCTTTTTTTCCTGTATAATCTTCTCGATTGCTTCACCGGCGGAATTAGCTGGGCCCATCGTTCGCTTTTTACGTACCTGTTTTCGCTTTTTCTTCTCCGGTTTTCCCGCCTCCAATTCTTTGGCCAGTTTTTCTTCTTTAACTAAAATTATAAACGACAATATTTACGAAATATCATGGCTGACACTGCTAAACTATTTCAAACAGTTAAAGTGAGTGTCCTGAAGGTTTTCAAGTTTGTTTTTTTTTAATAAAATTGATATATTTTTGAGCTGTATAATTTTCTTGGCATGACTATGTCTTTTTAAATATTTAAAGTGATTGGAATGTCGCACAGTTATACTGGATACAGTCGTCTTTCCAAGAAAAGGTACAGGAAGACCAAGAATAAAATGGGAAAAAGAAGTGAGGCAGAGACTAGAAGAAAAAAGGAGCCAGCTGGATAGATGTGCCACAATTAGCTAACAACAGGAAGGAGTGGAGAAACTTAATATCGAAATAGAAAAGCATACCACGACACAGAAAGGTACAGGTACAAGAGGAACCGATTAAGAAGAATAATTTTGGCTTCACCTTTCTTTGGAGAGTTTTTCTTATCGTTGATATCAACATTAAAGTCTTGGAAGTGTTCATGAAGTAACACACCAGCACCACAGCTAACTTAGATGCATACATATAGGCTCTAATTACGCGGAAAACAATTAAATCCTCCGTGCTTTAGTTTTGGTGCACTTAACTCATGTGAAAGTAAATGGCGCTAGAGCATTGTGCATAACAATTGCACGAAAGTACGTTTGTTTATGGCAGTTGACGGGACGTCCCAGCAGAATATAAATTTCGAATTAAGTGTAGTTGATATAATATCATCCAATTGCGTGATCGTGTTAAAAATGGCGACAGTGCGACACGCATACATGTATTAATCACCTCTGGGTTTATTTGTTTTCGGTTAATTTATACCTCCTTTGATAATGTGTACGTGCTTTGGAATACACACGAATTTTTGGTTCATTTGCGACCGGTGTAAACGGAACGGAAAAGAAAAATAAACGAGAGGCAGTTTTGGTAACAAATAGCTCACAATTAGGTGAGTATATACGCAGGCAAATTAAGCGAAAAAAATCGATGCGTTCTGTTTCGGCGTTTGAGCACCGGGACGTGGCCACTGGTGCGTAACTCGGTTTGATTTGCATAAGGAGTTTTTGCATTTGCAGGTTAAATTGTTAAATGATCCTTTTATGCCGTTATTTTAATACTAACCCACTGAAGGAAGGAGCATTTAATAGTATATTGCAGCGTTTGAGCGGCGACAAAAAATACGACATAAAAGACTTTTAAACAGAGGCTAGGCGGACGCAAAGTCAATAGCCCCAGGCATTCGAAGTAATCTTTGTAAAATGTATCCGTGTAATTTCGTTATGGATGAGTTTACTCAAGAAAAAAATAATTTAATAAGCAATTACGCGTCGTTACATTTTAGAATATTTAAACAATGCGAATAGCTAATACAAATATTTATTTTCTGTTCGAGTACTTACGTTTTTGACCCTCGAGGAACTCGGCATTGAGTTCGTGCCAAAGGCCGTTTTTGTTCTGTATTTCCTCTTCGGTCATTATGTATGCGTCCAACTCTTCGTCGTCAATGTCATCGAAACTCAGATCCATTTCCGGCGCGGGAGTATTGGCTGGCGTGTTGGATGTGTCTTCCAGGGAACTGGCGAGTCCCATGCTGGCAATATTTGGGCCTAGCGATGGTGAAATAAGACAAAAAATTAAAAACCAATACCGACTTAAGAAAAGTCCGGGTTGGCAGCGCCCAATGCGTGGACTTTACATGGATAAAAGTTGAAAATACATGGAAGAATTAGGGGAAAAAGCACTAAGGGCTCTATTGAACGAAGTAATAAAATCAAGAAAAGTACCAGGGGATTGGAACACTGGAATAATCCTACCATTATACAAAAAAGGGGATTGTTCTAAGTATAGAGGAACAACATTAATGAGTGTACCAGCGAAAATACTGGCAAGAGTAATGGGAGGCTGGTAAGAAAAAACAGAAAACACGCTAGAAGAAGCCCAATATGGTTTTAAAAAAGGAAAGAGTATACAAGATCCAATCAAAAGGAGCTTAACAAAAAAACAAGTAAATACATTTATGTTTTATAGAATTGGAAAAAGCATTCGATAAAATTAAAAGAAAAGACGAAGGGCCTAAGAAGGAAGGGAATAGAAATAGAAACAGTCGACATAATAAAAGCGATGTACGAAAAAAGGGTAGATATTGTAAGAGCCCAAAATTAAGAATAGGTAGAGTTTGAAACAAAACAGGGCTTAAAACAAGGATGCGTGCTCAGTCCATTATTATTCGCAGTTGTTAGGTATATATAGATGGGGTAATTAAAGAAGCAAAACAAAAAATGAGACCGTTTCACCTGGGCAACTTGAAAATGGAAAAAATAAACAAAACGGAGCTAATGTTCGCAGACGACATTGTCTTGGTCGCGGAAACAGATAATAATCTGCAATATAATCTAGAAACTCTAAACCAGGAATTGGAAAAAATTATGAAAATAGATACAGAAAAAACTAAAACTATGATCGTTACAACAGAGAACAAAGGGCATAACATCACTTTAAATGGGCTTAGGTTGGAACAGGTAGAAACCTTTAAATATTTGGGAGTGACCATAGAGAAAACTGGAGGAATGAAGAAGAAAATAAGCGAAAGGACAGGAAATGTGGGAAGAATTTTTAACAGTTCAAGAACATTTTTTGGAAATAGAGAAGTCCCAAAACGAACAAAAGTGGAAGTGGTGAAAAGGTAGTAACTCCGGCACTTTTATAAGGAAGTGAAACGTGGACACTCACAAATAAAAATAGTAGCCGAGTGAATGCAGCTGAAAAACGATGTCTAAGCAAAATCCAAGGAAAACCCAAAAAAGATAGAATCAGAAATGAAACATATAGAGAACAATTAAAGATAAAATCAGTTGAAACAAAAATACAAGAAAGATAACTGGGATGGTTGGGTCACATTAATAGGATGAAAGAAGAAAGGTTAACCAGAAAAGCCTATGAAGCAAGATCACAGGGAAAAAACAAAAGAGGTAGACCGAGAAAAACCTGGAAAGACGGAGTTAAAAAGCAGCAACGGATAGAAACATCAAATGGAAAGACATAAAAAAGCTAGCACACTACAGGAAAACATGAAAAAAGTCAGCACAACAAAACTTAACAGTCCTACACCTAACAGTAAATGGACTCATTAGTAAATTTAAAAAAAAGTGGTAAAAATTTAAGTGGCATTGTTTTACAGGTTGTTCCATGCTGTAAAGATTAATTGCTATTAAATTAATTGAATAGGAAATACATTGTTTGGAAAGCTCAAGAACACGATAAATTGTTGGATTATTTGGTCTGTATTGAATTTTACGTTACAGAGCGTCAAAAGCGAACAAAAGAACTTGATATTATGTTTATTCATAAGTCGTTTTCGTTAAATCCGTCCTTTAAAAAATACAGCGTTTGAAATTTGAATTGCACACAATCACAAATAATTACAAAGCAGCCCAACCGAAAATCCAGGGAGACCTTTGAACGCCTCCAACGCGGTGCGTACGCGCTTAAACGAAATATTTCCGCATTACAGATTGTAATGAGAAAATATGCATTCCGCGAACAATTTCGCAAATCTTCGTGATGGTTTAGTAATTATACTCAACAATAACTATTACGTTAAACTGTATAACAAAAGGTAACGAAAGGGTATAGTTTAATGCAACGGAATTTCGCAATTACAGGAATATTGTTATGATGTTTGATTATGTATTGTAAGTAAAGGTCGGATATGTAAAATAAAGAGGTACTAACCGAGTTCGCATAAGTTGCTTGCAGGTTCATCCACGGCTTCCTCGCTTAAGAGCTGTTGTATCGTTCCTAATGTGGATTCTTGGATGAATTTGTTGGTGTCGTGATGTTCACCACTATTTTTATCTAAGAGAACGAACAAAGCATGCTGATTTTTGTTGTTGCTAAACACTGGGTAGGAAGGTGGAAGTAAATTAACATTGCACAAGCGCTTGGGGCGAAATATAACAAAAATTAAAGAAACTATAGGCACTGTTACAACCTACCCGTGTTACTTACATCCACGGTCTCCCCTAGCCAAAAAAGGAATTTTTTATTTTCTCATCAGCATTCGTGAATTTTTGCTTCAAATTTAGCATAAATATAAGGCTATTAAAAATCGATAACAAATAAAATTTTTAGGGAAACATATTTTTTTTTTACCACGTCGTACATATACGTGACTGTACTACTTACATCGGGCTCTCTTTTTTGTTTTACTGTCAGTCTCCAATTGTTTCTCGATTTCTTTTTGCAACTCTGTTAAATTATCAGCTTCTTCTTCCATTAACTGTAACCACGAAAGATTTCAACTCACGTCAATTACAAGATGGATGAAAATGTTACCTTTTGCAGTCGTTCTTTATCTTTTTTCCTAGCCGCCTTAAAAGACGGAGGGTCTTGTTCTTCTTCCAAGTCAACAGCCATGAACTCGTCTAACGTAAGAGAACTACTGGGGGTGTCGCCAAATTCTATCAGTCTATGGCAAAACGAAACGTGCGTACAGAAACATTTAGAATGAAGGACATGTATTTTCTTAATAGGTAAAATAAATAAAAGCAATAATGTCTTCTAGTATTAAAATTGTTCACCAAACAAAAACAAGAATCTAAAACTTTTGCAATTTGTAGTTTGGCGACGTTTCGAAATCGCTATCTTCAGACTATTTTTTATCTATCACAATACTACAGCACAGTAAATGTATGTACTGTGAGCTGAAGACTGAAGGACCTTTGTTTCTTCTTTTCCAGATTATTAATTGATACTGTTCACTTGTTTAATTCCTGTTAAGTAGCAGCTGACCTGAAGATGTCTTTTGCAACGAAGCACGATATTTATATAGGAATAAAACGAGGTTTAACTCTGGAAAATGAAGTTGGTTCAGCAAAGTTTTGACGCGGAAATGTACAAAATTGGTTTAATTTAATTTTCTTTTGGCAAAAATATTTGTTTCTGATTTGTACATGGTGACAATTATCTACCTCACTTGGACAATTTTTGTAGTACAAGAATTAGAGAGTCGGATTAGTGAAATTTGTCAGAATTTTAAAAGACAATGAACAATGTAGCCAACGTTCTTAAAAAAATGACAAAGTAGGATAACACTAATTTTCAACTGTGAAGATTAAAAAAAAATTGAATAGGTATCTAATTTTTAGATTATTTTATGTAAATTGTTATATAGACACTAATATTTTTTAAGTTTGGTGGTTACCAAAACACAGAAGAAACTTGATTTTTTTAATGCAACCACACTTGATCAGTCTTATGATAAAAACTTATATTTAATAAATGTGTGAATTTTACAAAAATATATCTCTAGACTTCCAAAAATTTTAAATTAATTGATAAAATTAATAACAAAATTTGTTAGTTAATTGGTTTATCTGTTTTTCAACTTTCCATAAATCTTTGAAAGTGTAGTAACTTGATATGTATTCCCATCAAAGACATAGCAACACAACAGCATGTAATTTTCTCTTTATGAAATAAGCCGTAATTTTCTATATTTTTCGCTTATACTTACACCAATGAACTAATGATGGATAACATGTAATTTAATAAATAAATAAAATCGTTATTTTTTCAACGTCTAGTATGATTGTATGAGAATGAAAAATAATAAACCTTGACTTGACTGGATAAGGTTTACAGACAGCTCAAGAATACAAAACGCATGATTCGTGTGATACACGGTACCTACGGTTAATTTTGTAGCCAACCAAATCTTCCCCCGTGTTGACATTTGAAAGTTTTTAAAAGCCAATAGTGCCTTCATTTTGGAGTTTTTCTGGTCAAGGTATATAAAAATATGGTCGAAATGTGATACATTATATATTAAATATATGTAACCTTTATAACATATTTTTAACATTTGCATCGTTATTATGAATTTATAAAATAAGTTCATCTTTTACATTTAACAGCCCCAGTATACGATTACAGTATTATATTACTTTTAGTAAAATACCAAATACAATTGAAGTCTTTTATAACGCGGGTCAGATACAAACTCGCAAACCCGCGTTATATGATAACCGCAGTATAACCGAATTGTTACAAATTTTATATTTTTAGTTAAAAAAATGTAGTTTTTTACATTTTCTTCATTATTTAATTAACACACGATAATAAACTGGAAAGGTTACAATATCAATTTTATTAAAAACATAATTAAAGTTTCTTTAATTTTGTTACAGAAGTTGCGTAGTCTCTGCGTACTAGCATCTCCAGACTTTTTAATAATATTCGGTTTCTCGATTGATTTTAAAATAAACATTTCGCCATTAGATGATGTAATATTATAGTAAGGCAAACATCGTTAAATAAATATTGGGTATAGGGGTGTGTCAGTTTTTTTCTTACCTTTTCCTCAAAGTCGATTCGTGTACCTTAACAATCTTCACAATGTCGTTGATCGTACGATTAAACTCGTGCAATCGCGCAGCAATTAGCAGAGCTGAAATAAGAAAAAGAAACTATTCATCTCTGAATGGCCACTTAAAAACCAACAAATGAAACGAATATTAATCTCTCAAACGAAATTGCCGTTCTCGTATCTTTATAAAGTGACTTGTGACTTGACTGTCATTTTAATGGAAAAAATATTTAAATTTTTCCAGGAAATCGTCGACATTTTTCTCATTTAACGTGATTACCTGCGCCGCAGAGCCCTGCAGGTCTTCTGCCAGAGTGTATCGAATCTCTTTTCATCCTTTGCACTAAACGGAGAGCTGTATTTGTGACTTCTTGTTTTTTATTGGAGAACTCCAACTGCGAAGCGAACCGCAAAATGAAAAGACACGGATCTGGAACAAAGTATGTATAATAGTATTATATTAAGGAAATAATTAGTTAAAACGACTATATTTATAACGTATTTACAGTAACAGCAAACTTTTTCGCAAAAACATTGTACCAGGACAAACTACCCACGGCAGTAATTTCTTTATTTTAAAAAATAACAGGGTTGAAGTTAATTACCAAGTATTTTAAGAATAAAAAGTCTACTGGGGTTGGAATAAACTAAAACCAATATCCTTAACAGAATTAGCCTTTGCAGATGATGTGGTGCTATTAGCTAAAAGCGAAAAGGACTTGCAATTCAATCTAAACGCATGGGCACATACATAAAGTAGATATAATATGAATATTAATATAACAAAGACAAAGGTTATGGTTATAGCGAAAAATCAAGAAACAGTTACAATTATGCTAGACCCAAAAAAGATAGAGCAGGTAGCAAATTTAAATATTTAGGAACAATAATTGCAAAGAATGGTAAATTGGAGAAAGATCTGAATAACAGAATAGCGGCCGCGGCGAAATTTTACTTCGCCACTACTAAATGTTTGATAAGTAAAAAGGAGACTTCAAAAGAAATGAAGACGCGAGTTTGTAATGCAGTGTACGTAACCATTCTCACCTACAGTTCAGAAACTTGGACACTAAAACAAGAACAAAAACAAAGAATACAGGCACAGAAAACGAGATATCTGAGAAAAATAGAGGGATGTAGACTGATCGATAAAATCAGTAACGAAAAATTTCGAAATAACCTAGGAGTATCAGATATTAAGAAAAATATGGAGAAGAATCAATTAAGATGGCTTGGACATCTACTACGCATACCAGAAAGTAGATACGCGAAAATAGGATGGAAAATGCAGATGGATGGAAAAAGAAATAGAGGAAGACCGAGAATAAAATTGGAAAAGAGAAGTGAGGTAGAGACTAGAAGCAAAATGAGTCAGTTGGAGAGATGTGCTACAATTAGCTAACGATAGGAAGGAGTGGAGAAACATAAGATAGAAATAGAAAAGCATACGTCGATACCGAAAGGTACAAGAGGAACCAAATAAGAAGAAGAAGAAGATGAAACAAAAATTGTTTTATTGATACATAATTTTGTTGCTATTATTTTATTGGTACATATTTAATGAAGCAAATCAAATAAGAGCAGAAAACAAATATTCATGATTATAAAAACGAACAAAGTATAAAATTGAACAAAATTATAAATTTGTAGTCAACACAACAATCTTAACCAAATGAAAAACCTACAAAAACCAAAATTTTGGTATGGCTTGTATGTATGTAAAATATCCAGGGAAATGAAATAAATAAATAAATAACGGGAAGATCATTAAGAAGAATGTATGTAGTTGTTTCCAATTCACTATTTACAGTCGTTGCATAATTTTTCACATACTACTTCGATCTAAGGCTTGCGTCTGTCATATACAATTTCTCAAAAAATATACACAATGTGACAGGTAATTTTTAAAGGATACTGCACACAAAACACCTTGCGTTTTCAATTGCATACAATTACGTTAAGATAAACTGGAAAAACGTAATTCTTGTACAAAATGATTCCATAACTGTCCCATCCTTTAAAATAGACTTTAAAACTTGTGTTCCAACCCAAAAATCTCCCTTATTATAGGAGTTTCAATTAGGCAACGTTCCTAAAATAACGTCCAAACAGATCAAGATATCTGGTCTATTCTCAAAAATGCACGGATCGTTTTTTTTGGCTATAGCATTTTATTTATGAAAATTTTAAATTTCAGGAGTTTCTTGCATAAAATTTAGTTTAGTTTGACGACATTGACTTTTTTAAGGTCACCACATATAGTTTCCACCTAGTTGACTGTGACTTCCAAGGCACGTCAATTGCTTATAATATTCACGGTGGTATAAATTATACTCCAATTTTTGTGCAGATTAGCAAATACCATATAATAAATTAAAATAACAAAGATGCACTAGCATAATGATACAAACTTCTAAAGGATTTTTTTGCCTCAATTGGTTGGTACAACTGAATGTCATCTTTATTTAAATGCATGACTTTAAAACACAACAATTGTTAACAGTTGCCACTCAACAATAAACATTTTCGTTTCACTTGGGGAATTACGCAAATCATGCCATAAAATACAACCTTGCATTGTTATTTGGCCTAGTAAATGAAATGTTAAAATACACAACAAACCTTTAATAGTACTTACACTACAACTAAAACGTCATAAATTGCCAGTGATGGCTTATCTGAAGAAGAAAATTGCTATCAGTTATCGAAGACCTCAAAGTTTGGTTGTGATGTACAACTTGTTTCTGCAATATTCAATTCACAGTATGAACAATAAAATAGTTTTGATGTTTATATTATTTTTAAAGCGTGGAGCAACCGCGTTTCCTGTCAAATAAATTTGCAACAGAAACTTTTATGAATTACATATGCATGGAAATTTTCCTCAAAGTTTTGTGCTGTATGAAAACTTATTGCTAACACAATTTCATACATAGAATGCAACTGCCATCATATCGTATGCAGATTGTTTTAACGAGTTTCCGGTGAAAAAATAAAAAAAACGAAGGAGCCTTGGGTTTCATAATAACATAGTACACATACAACCTTTTTTAATTAAAAAACGTGATTTTTATAAGAAAATAGTGTGTTGAAAGTTGCAAGTTTTAATCTACGCATTAAAGGAAGGCCAAAAAAAAGTTGAAAATAAAAAACACGCTTAACATATTTGTATTTTAAAGATTTTCAGTTATAATATATTAGGGGAACATTATTTTGCCGGAAAAAATTATCGACAAAAGTTGTTGCTTTGGTAACATCCTGAGAAAAAATGACATGAACGAAATCCTGAGCCTAAGGCGAGCGATTTTTTCATTCATTATGTCGAAGGATGTTACCTATAAGGAACAAACTTGAGTTAAAATGTTTCCTGCATAATTATGTTCAGAAATATATTTCCCAAATAAGATACCAAAATAACAGTCTTTGCAACAGTTTTCTTTTGTAATTTTGCGATGGAAGTTGTTCCAAAACGACTCATTTTTAATATACTTTACAAACGTCAAGCATATGTAAACAAACAACAAGGTTGCTGTGGAAATAATTGAGTGGAAAGCCTGCCCACGGGAATAACCCCAAGGGATGATTGGCGTTTTTACATCTTAAAAATGAACCGGATTGGTCATAACATAAAGACGTGACTATAATTGGACTAAAGTGATTGTTTATATGATATGTGGGAAATAGTCGAAGCAATCCCCTTCAAAAACCTTCTTTCGGAATACTTGCAAAATAATTATGAAAAACAGTATCAATTTCTTACCGGGACAAAACCTCTCGATAGGAATTTTATTGTTAGAGACGCATTCCGGTAGATTAACTTTGTAAATTTTCACAATAGTTTTTAATATTAGGGCCAACAGATCTGCAGCCTTATTCAAAAAGTCTGCAACAATTGAAAAGGATTTTTATTACCTATCGATTTCTCAGAAAATTTTATTCTTGATAAAAGTTGATGCAAGAACTAAAACTAATTTTAAAGATGAATTTTTTTTTAGATATATAACACAAGATTTAAACGATTTTAAAAATATTCGATAAAGTAAAGTGCCCCTATTTTAAAACTTACAAAAAAAAAATGTTTAGAAATCAAAAATATGACAATACGAATGTTGACGTTATAAGTTCACTTTTTTAAAATTCTCAAAAGGGCACTTTTTGGATATTAAAATTACTCCAAAAATAAAAATTGAAATTTTAGCGTCATATTTCACCTTTGGTCGTATTTTTGAATTCCAAACAATCTTTCTCTATGAAGTTTTTTTGTAGCTCTTAAAATAGGGTCCATTTACTCTTGTGAATATTTCTAAAATCGCTAAAATCTGGTATCGTGTACATTTTTGTGATTTTTTCGCATTTTTTAATTAGTCAATTGGTCATCCACCAACTTTTATTAGGAATAAGAGTTTCTGAGAAAGTTTTAGTAAAAAACTTATTCATTTGTTGATACTTTTTTGAATGACGCTGTATAGAAGATATAATGCAGGGTGAATAATGAATAAATTAGTTGTAAAAAGGGGAAATAGGCAAATTTCTTTAAAAAAATCAAAAATTCGTGTTCCTTTCATTTTTTAAATTGAAATCAATGTTATTTTTTTTAATCAAATTTTGCCCAACCCTTATACACTGAGACAAGTGAAGCTCAGTTATATTAAACTGCTCTCGTTATTATTTCATGCCGTCCTACGTTCTAACCTACGTCCGTATAGTCGCCAAATTGTTAATCCTTTTTAAGATATCCCTTTTCAAATAGGGCTAAGCCATAGGAGCAAAATCAGGACTCAGGACCTTGTCTTTTTTTAATGCTAAACAAAGCTCTGCTAAGACCTTTTTTAAAATCGGAATAAAGCATAATTCGAGTTTGCTCTCTGGTGGACTCCATCATTTTTACTATCTTAAGAAATTAATAAACACTAAGATTTAAGCAAATTGACTTTGGAAATTGGGAGCAGTTTTTGTTTTTCAGGGCCCACTAGTTTTAATTTATACTCAATTAATTCAGCTTGCCCTCGTATTAATTATTTTTATAGTAACACAACTTTTACAAAAATTCATTTGAGTACCTATGTAACATTATTTAAAACGAAATCAAGAACAGAATTTTGCAGTATTTGATTTGAATTAATTCAAACTTCTTCCTTTTAATTATTCACATATAAAACAAACAAAATGAATCATCGAGCCATTGTATACTACATCATTTGTGGCTTGAAACAAGTGGAGACGTTTAAAAAATTTGTTTTACATTCAATGTCTAGTAAACTCACATACGGAAAAGCTATAAACATGAGCACTCCTGTTGTACCGTCGAGGTTGGCCGTGAAATGAAATCTATAGCAAACCGACCTTAAGCAGTAGAAAGTTAAACGACTTTCTCTTGAACTTGAATGTTATCATACGTTGGCATCCATGTCATTAAAATGTACATAGTTACGAAATTTGAAAGTGAAAGAAAGAGTGAATATGCTCTCCGCACGTAATTTCACAGAGTTTGGAAATATTAAACACTTCAAACAAGCAAAACGAAAGTAAGAACATTATTATCGAACAACAAACCCAATAATAATTTAAGCAAACATTGGACAATTACATAAAGAAATAATTTATTTGGCGAAACAAGATTACACAGACTAATTTCAAATAAAATTTATAACAAAAACGTAAAAAAACTGTATAAAATGTTGTTAAACAATTGATAAACAAAACAGTCGATATTCGAAACAAATAAGCGTTCTGAAACTTGTCGAAAATAAAAACAATGAAACAGATGACACCGAAAAAGTTGACAATCACGAGCGTTTAACTTGAAAGTAGCCGTAATTTCGATAAAAGCAGGCGATCTTTCTTTTAAAGGAAGTGGTTTCTAACCTGTCCAAATAAATTGGCACTTGTTTTAACGAAACGCGAAAATTCGCACCAAATTCGGAAGACCACAGCATTGACGATTCTATTTTAAACAAATACGTCTAAAAGCAACGCGAAACGTTACGAACACTTTGACCTACTTTATTGTTAACAACAAAAAGTTGTCGTCTTAGAAGTTTGCTCTAGCAAACAACACAGCCATTATGGGAATTAATTTATTTATATTTACAACACAGCCAAGACGAACTTTAGTTTATTTTGTAGCAGTCAGTAATGTAATAAAGCTTTAAAGAATAGCAACAAAAATCATTTAAAAAGCTTTCGCCGTCAAATTTTCCACTTCAGTCAACAATAATTGAACTGAATTATGTATTATTACCATTTTGAGCTTCTCATAATTTTTTTCGTATTTTTATACAGGTTGTCGTGTGTTCCACCAACATTTAAAAAGAAAAATTTTCGTATTTCAAGGCGATTTTAATTGTAAAATGAAACTGTTTTATTCCTAAGCTTTAGAGGCAGCCCTAGAGGTGATTTTACCTGAGGCAGGAAAGTAAATTTGCGCCCCTATGTGTTAAGTTTTTTAATTTCTAATAAGTACCTACTAAATAAAAATAAATAAATTCATGATTTTGAGAACAAAATAGATTGATTAAGTATTAAATAAAAAAACACAGAACGTAGTAATAGTACAATAGTAATTTGCACATATTAAAAATTAAATTACACCAACTTTAACAAAAAAAAGAGAAGAATTGGAATATTACAAAAATTTTCAGTAATTTAATTTAATAACAGAGACAAAGTGATATCAATAATACTTGGGACAAAACGAAATTTAATTTGAAAACAATGAAATAAATGCTTAATATAAAATCTTATTTACTTTTCTCGCACTTGGTGAAGCAAATACATCAATAATTTTATCAAAATTAATTTGTATTTTGTAAATTCCTGTCCGATTGATAAAATTGCGATATTTGACAATTTGTCTTGAGCAAATGACGATTTTAAATATGTTTTGATAATTTTTAGTTTACTGAGGCTTCTTTTATCAGAAGATACAGTAACACGTAGTGTTAGGAATATTTTCAATGCAACTTCAAAATTTGAATAGGACTCAACTAGGGTTTCACATATTTGCGGGATTCCGGGAAGAAAACAAAAAATATGTATCACATTCTGCTATGCTTTCCACGACCCTTCAAGTTTCGGAGAGGTTTTAAAAACCGGCCCTTATATCTATTACGCAAATTGGAGACATGAAAAACAAACGCATAACGGTCCGATTCTATTTTTCTTTTAAAAGCGAACAGTTCTGGTGCTTTGATGTCAACAGGCATTTGGGAATATAAAAAATACAGCTCAGAATGTGGGACAGTGCCTTGTTTCTATAAGCCGTTATTTTTGGACATATAAATGCTGTAAACTCTTTGTGTTACTCACGTTCAAAAATGAAATATCATGACAAAAAAAAAAAAAACACAAAGTACATTTCAGTAAGAACGCACATCCGTTATTTATACGTGCAAGATAACGCTTCGAGAATAAAAAGCTGTTGCAAAAGTGTCTGAATTAGATTCGTAGTGCTATAAATTCGGCTTTAAATAAAAAGAATTTGTTCAAAAGCATACAAACGCGAAGCGAGATATATGGAAACGATAAGCAAGATAAAACAAACTGAGTTACATCAAAGTAAAACCTAATTGTTGACTTAGGTTCTATCTCTAACGTATTTGCTACAGCTTATACTAAATTTGCCTCAATCATTTGGCTAAGTAAGACGGCAGAGTAAAATTTGATACTCCTATAACACAAGTAAATACCAAATATTCGGTCATAAAATTGTCAATAAACATAAATATATCTTAAAAGGACACACGGAAAATATTGAAGTAAGTTTTTACGTCGTCTGAAGTGATAAAAGTTTACATCTTAATCAATATTAAAGTTTAAGAGGGAATCATTTCCTTTTGCAAATTAGGAAACAGATAAATATAAATTATGTAGAGAGCTAATTTAGTGCGTGTTCACCCAATGATGTTACTATTACTTGGAACGAAACGTCGGTCAAATAAAGCAGGAACATAAAACTTGCGTCAGATCATGTCGTAAAAATCTACCTACGTTTGTCATCAATACATCTATTTGAATATTTAATTCTCAAGCTCTTTTTTATATTGTAAAGCTATAAGTACTACTAGGGCCCATTCATCAATCAACGTCAGCGCTTACTTAAATCAATATTATGAGGCAATTAAGAATCTAGAAAGTTTAAATTGGTGCTAATTTAATGGGTTTGGGATGACTTTTAATTAATTGATTTGCAAAAAATCAAGAGACTGGGATAAGGACAATTTTCAAGTCGAGGTGGAAGAATTCTGACAAGAAACTCAATGATAAAAACGAAATAAGAACCTAATGGAATACTTGAATATCACAGTATACTAATATTTTATCTAAATGGAGCTCAGTTCTAAATACATGCAATGAAAGACGTATCCAGTATTGTAAAATCACCACAAAATATAACATAACACACAAATATTTGAGGAATGCAGGCAAATTGTTGCACAGGGTGAGCAAATGTTTTTATAGGGAATCTCGGTTAGAGGTAAGGTAAGAGTTATCAAACAACGAACCTCTCTTTCTCGATTTCTTTTTTTGAGAAAAAGTTAATGGTGAAAACTAAAATTCGTTATAGCCTTTTGTTTTCGAGTTATCGATTTTTCGACTATTCGTTTTATGACTATATCTCGTTTGTTTATGAAAATAAACAAAAATAGTTTTGACGTTTTACAGGTTCTTTTTTGATAAGAATGCAGTGGCGTAGACAATTTTTCAAAAAAAATATCCGAAATTCGAGTTATATTTTTTTAAATAGAACCCATAGTTGGCTGTGCCATCACGAGAAAGAGGATTTTTTCCCCATTCCAATAATATATATCATGTGGGGTCGATTTATTCATTTTCCTTACATTATAGCAAAAATTAGGTAATTTTTCATATTTTATTTTTTTCTAGTAGTAGGCTTATGTCATTAAGAATATACCTTGTAAAACAAACTGCATTCTGTTGTTTTAACAATAGTTTGGACAAAAATAATCACGTTACTTGTTGTTTTTGTAAATTTTTGTACCTTGAAAACACGAAATGGCTTACGAATATTACGAAATGTATGATAAGTAAAAATGTTTTATTCAAAGTAATAATAATTCTGAAGCTGCAAGTGAAACTTATTTTAATCGTTACTCAGAAAGAAGGCAGTCTAATAAATCTAATCAACAATGAGATTTTGTTTTAATCTTCCAATAATACATTTATTAGGTTGTCTTCTTAAAGGGTAACGATTAAAATAAGTTTCACTTGCAGCTTCAGAATTATTGTTAGGTAGGTACTTTGCATAAAACATTCCAACGTATCATACTTTTTGTATTATTACTTATTATTTATTATTATAAGGACCAGGCCCGGACTGGCCATCGGGCAGTTCGGGCAAATGCCCGAAGGGCCGGTGCCCGAATGGGCCGGTCTAAGCTACGGGATTAATAAGTTCGGCGCTGAAGTATAAGGAGCGCAAAAATTATGATTATAACATTTGCCCGTTTAATACGGGCCGTATTCAATCTTAATATTTTTCTGGGGCTCCACAATACGCAATAGCGTCGTATGTTTGATCGCGCCACTCGTGCTTCAGAAATAGTCCCGATATTATCCGAACCCTGAAGCCTATAGCTATAGATGGCGTGTGTATGTGTAAATAGTAGTTTCATAATCTGCTTATTTTATAAAACACATTGTTTAACAAATAGTTTCGTAATAAATATATTGATGCGAGTTTATTAAGTCTGTGTAAGTATTTACCATATAAAGCTTTTAGTGGGTAGTAAAAGTTGATGCATGCTCTAAAACTAATTTTAAGATGGAAAAATATCAAGAAAAATTCATGACACTAGATGACAAATGCGGCCCGCAAACCCTAAAAATACGGCCCGCGCGATGTCAGACAATCCGCCATCTTGAATTCATACCAGATAATTTGCTTTTCACAAAAAAATTATATATATCTACATGTTTTGACATTTCGAGTTTTTGTTGGTTCTCCACAAATCAAAGTCTCAAAAACACTTTTTTTTTGGCCCGCCAAATATTCGAAGTTTAAAATTTGTCCCGCCTGGTCAAAACTTTGGGAACCCCTGCACTAGATTTTAGCGATTTTAGAAATATTCGCAAGAGTAAAGTGCCCGTATTATAGGTTTTCAAAAAAGTTTTTTTGGAACTTTTTTAGAATTCTTAAAATACTAGCACTTTACTCTTGCAAAAATATTTCTAAAATCGTTAAAATCTAATGTTATTTCAATATTTATTGAATTTTTTTGAAACTTAAAATTAGTTTTAGACCATGCACCAACTTTTCCTAAGAATAAAATTTTTTGAGAGACCGATAATAAAAAGCTTTTCCATTTGTTGCAGTTTTTTTTAATGTTAAAATTACTTGCTTCAAAAATAAAAATTGGAATTTTAACGTTAAATTTTACATTTGGTTTTATTTTTAATTCTAAATAATCTTTCCTCCTGAGGTTTTTTTGTACCTCTTCAATAAGGGCACATTACTCTTGTGAATATATCTGAAATAGGTAAAATTTAGTGTTGTATGAATTTTTATAAAATTTTTTCATCTTAAAATTAGTTTGAGGTAATGCACCAACTTTTATAAAGAACTAAAAGTTAACAATAAAATTCATAATAAAAAATTATTCCATTTTTTGCATTCTTTTTTAATGACGCTGTTTAGAGAATATAATGTAACGTGAAAAATGAATAAATTAGTTGTGAAAAGGAAAACTAATAGTCAAGTTTAAAAAAAAAAAACATCAAAAGTTGTTGATTTTTTAAATTTAAATCAATGATTGTTGATTTTTTAAATAAATATCAAATTTTGACCAACCGTGGCTGTGGGCCTCTATAATCTGAATGCCCGGGCCGGTTTTTGTTCCCAGTCCGTCACTGATAAGGACACAAACCCACCACTAGAAAACAACGAAATAATAATAATAATAATAATAATCTTTATTTGTTCTGAATATCCCACAAAAAGTGTAGAACTTGTCACAATAATAATGTACGTACATTACAATAATATACCTACATAGTTAATAAAAAGAAAAAACACAGAAAAATTATATTTAAATATAACATTTTATAAAGGAAGCATCATTTAAATATTCGCTTACTCCATAGTAAGCTTTAGAAATCAGAACGTTTCTTAATTTATTCTTCAATTCGCGGGTGAGAACATTTATTATACTCTCAGGTGATTTGTTAAATTTATTATATATAGCAATAATTGTGGAGGCAACATTTTTTTGAAGATAGGTATATTTGAAGCAATAGGGTTTTAGTTTTTTTTTTATGTCGGGTATTGGCTGCATGGTTTCTTATATTCTCTTCGAACAGATCAACATTATTTTTTACGAAAAGGATGGCTTCCAGGATAAATAGGCCGAAAAAGGTTAATATTTCTTTGTCACGAAAAGCGTTTAAAGTGATCTCGGTAGTTTAGACCAAATATGAAAAATTACTTATTTTTTCAATAATGTAAGGAAAATGAATAAATCAACTCCACAATAGGAAAAAAAACTTTTTTCTCATGATGCCCCAGCCATACCAAATTATTTAACAGAAAATTACATGCAGAATGTTTTAAATTTTTTCATTTACTACGAAAACGGTTGGAGACTTGCAGATATCTGAAATCAGTTTAGATATTATAAAACGCAGAAAACCTCGCAACTCTGTTTAACGTAAACTCAAGACCTAGCTCTTATGATAAACGAGATTTTCTTGTTGAAATTTGAATGACAATCAATCTGCATAGCACACAATTTTTGAAAAACTTATGTAGCCTTTTTTAGATTATTATTTACTGCCACACTTATTTTAGAAACAGATGTATCAATAGGGGATCTCACATATGCACCTTGTAAAAGTACTGCAGCTTTGCTGAATGCCAAACAGACAATAAAATAAAACTGACGATTCGTGGTTTTCAACCCATATGCAGATAAACGAAAAATCTCAGCAAACCTAGTTATTTCACCACATGTATGTTTTTGTTTTATTGTCTGACGTTGTGATTGAATTATGAACGTGTGAATAGACCAAATACCGTCTTCCAAGCAACAAAACACAATTTACATACGCAAGTATTTTTTATGCAACCGCAGCAGGATCGTGACCTGCGATTTTTATTTACAGCTAGCCATCAACCTTTCGAATAACACTTTTTTGATGACACCAAAGTAATAGGTTCATCAACCCGGCATATCCAAGCACTACTTCACGGTATTGTGTATTCTTAGAGCCACAAGACATTAGCGGATTGACCCAAATCGGAGATTTTATAACGCGTTCCGTTGAGCAAACTGACCTACTGCGGTTAACTGTACAGCATTCACCTAACACATTTTTGTTACAAACGAAACGCGCTGTACCGCTGCTGGGTGTTTGGTATGCAAGTCAATTACGGCCACGTAATAGTTAGCAGGTGAGATGTGAGTATTATACAAGGCAGAAATGGGAACGGCGTTATCTCAGTCCATTTCTTGTGATTAGATACACCGCGTACCGCGAAAGCAATTAAAAAGTTTACGACGAATTTTTGTTAACGGGAATTCGAACTGCCCACTTGTGACCCAACATAAACTAGAACTTTAGGGCTAAGGATTAAAGATTATATTTTTAAACTCCTAATAGTCACAATTAAAAAAACTATGCCTAAAAAATGGGTTGCGAAAAATTGCTCGAAAAATTGTTCCTCCGAATGGGAAGTTCCTCGAAAGCTTAGTTGCTCGATAACAATTTTTCGAAAAAAAAATTGCTCGAAATAATGAAATAAGTGACTTAAACTGAACGTAAGATAACAACAATATAGTCAGAATCAGCAGTTATGTAGTATGTAGAATTTTCAAATATGTATGGTGTTTATCTTAAAAAATTTACGTAGTTTGGAGCACCTGAGCTATAAAAGGTTTTATACTGTTTCTTTTTTGTTTTCACAGCCTACAATTTTCTTTCCAGCAATTGTTTTCGAGCAATTTTCACCAAACCCTAAAAAATACGATAAGTGACTGTTTCCTCTTCTATATCACTTATCTCTATATAAATGAGTTTAACTAAATACTACTTCTCTTTTATTCAAGGATCTCTTGTCAATGTTACACCACTTTCAAGACTCTCGTCTTAGGTCTAAACTGGTCTAGTATTTCGATAAAAAAGAACTTTCATAGAACAAGTAGTGAATTTTCATAGAACTTATTGGTATTACATTAATAAATCACTTAAATAACACTAGCATATATCAAATCACTTGTTCTTTTTTTGTTCTTCTTTTAAGAATAATACTGCAGCTGATAAGGAAACGAAAGCTTGAAATTGGTTTTGTATTTAGACAAGAAATACAAAATGCCCTATTGGTTGTGCAAAAAGACATAAGCATTAGTTACATATGCACTTTTATCAATCACCAGGGAAGGTCACGATATGTTGTCGATAGAATCTGATCAAGGCTGTGTTTATTGCATCAAGAACATCAAAACTAAATGTTTTGCAGAGTTATACGTGCCACTGGCCATTTCGTTCGGAAAAATAGGGGAAAAACTGAAAAGTTGAATAATAAAAGCAATTTTTGCGATCGCGTTGGCCATGAAACCGTCAAAGATAAAATCGAAATTCTTCTATTTAGCAATCCGCGCATCCTTTGCAAGTAAAATGGTGCAAACTTTTTGGAAAAATTCTAAACGGTTCCGGAGAAAAACGTCAAAAACGAAACCCCTGCAAAAGCGCTATGATTTGAGAAGTTGTGGTAAGTATATCTGTTATAACTAAATCTATGCGACTTGCATAGGCGTTTAACAAAGGGGAAAGCTTTAATACAGTAAACAAATTCCCCATGGAGTTGAGGGTTTGACAAAGGACCTTACTTATAGGCAAAATTATCATATACATTTAAAGTTTTCAGGCTTCCTAAGTTTCCTTAATTACATGACCACATTTCAACACGATGCATGTGTATACGTGTATTTGTTTGTCTGGGTTATATTCTCATCATTTGTTGCTGCTAAGAAAGAGGCAATAGAGTACCAGAGAAAAATGTTCTACCAAATTTGATGTAAGGAACTTCATTAACACATTTTTTGAAAAAAAAAAACAACTAGATCTTTATACCAGACACTCAACAAAATATATCGAATCTAACATTCTGAGATAAAAACTTTGGCGTGTTTATAGTGACATTGTCTAAAACGTTAGTATTTAGGGCAGTGTGAATAAGTTTCTTTTGTTCAAAATTTTGCAAACCGCAGAACTTAAATGTTAACCTTGCTCGCATTCAGCTGTTGTACCGTGTACTGAAGATCAAATGAAATATAACAACTTTAACCTCGACCCCTCGATCTTATTTAATTTTTTATAACAGATGCAGTTTAACTTGCAAATTCTTCATACAATAAAAACCTGTTAATTGTTTAACAGTGGGAAAAGTCTAAATATAGTCTAGATCAGAATAAAAACGCGGTTTGTACTTGCATTTGCATACAATTATGTTACAGTCCAAGCCAGACGTCTAAAGAATTAGCGAAAAGATTCAATGTCACTACAAAATTGTTTTGGATCATTTCCACCGACTAAATATTTCTCCTTCTCCTTTTTCTATCGCCTTTTTCCTTACGGCGTCGGCTTTTGAGGGTTCTCCGACTAAATATAAACTGCAAAATTTTCTAAAGTTATTGCTGCGTGACTTGTGGATTCCAAAAAAAAATAAGTTTTTAGGATCTGCTTCAATCAAAAGGGGCATAAAATGCAGACCATTATTGCCAAGAAGGATACCGGCTGAGCAGGCGCTACTAGCAGGACAACCAACGTTAGTGTATTAAAGGGTTTCAACAAGACAACGCCAAACCTCATATGGCAGTGAGAACAATTCAGAAACACAAAGATTTCGACAGGAAAATTTTAAACCACCTCCAAGAATCTTTTATTTAATGGCCTAATCTGATTGCCATCAATTTCTGTCCCCACAAAATTATGTAAACGGGAAGGGATAAAACAATTTTGAGAAACAGAAATGTACCATAGCTTTCTTCGAAGAACAAACAAAAATGGCATCCACAAGCTGACAGAAAGATGAAGTAGGTACCGTCATAAATAATCGAGGAAATTATACAACTGTTTAAATAAATGAATAGTTGTCGAAAACGTTTAATTCACCTTTTTTATAACGAAAAAACTTTCCACCAACCGATTAGAACATTAAGCAAAGTTCCACATTTCTTTTGTCATTAAGAATCATGCATGCTTACATTCTTTAACAGATTCATAATTAATAACAACTTTCGATTAATAAATTAGTACGTTGGTTTTAAAGTCTATGGTGCGTGTTAAGAAAATACTGTGGCTTTTTACAACCACATTGCAATTAGCATAGTACAGATAATGTACATTAACCAATGTTCTTACGAAATATTTATTTTGAGTGTCTTGTACGTAGTTTCGGTGGGTGTAAGTCTTTCACACGAGTTACATAAGAGGGATGTGCGAAACAGCACGTGTATGAGCATGATGAGTTTGAATGATTTATCACAGTCATCTTTTTCATTGACCCACAAAGTCGTAAAAACCACTGCAAAATTGGCTTATTTCAGTTCAAATTTTCCAAAGAGAAATCGGTGTTTTATATTATAACTTTACTATGCTAAGTACCTAATCTATATTTACACGAAATTCATCGATTAATCAAAATATTAAAAAATAATAAATATAAAACCACAATTTTGAAAAACTATTCACTTCGAGGAATTCTAAAATTTTATGAACTATAAAGTTTAATGAAATTCTGTGGATGTACTTTATTTTAGTTTACTAAAAAATTGATGCATTTTAAAGTAAGTATACAGGGTGTTTTAAATTCGAGTTTAAGCATGAAGACCTCGTTTATTGTAACAGCTAGAGCATAGCTTTAAATTTGGCTAACCAAAGAAATAACAGGTGATTTTCAAAAATCGTATTTCTTAATTTTCTCGGATACCGATTGAGATATTTCCAATTTCTCTTGGGCTTATTAATGAGCAGCGAATTAAGCAACTTTGCCAACTTTTGTATTTTGCAAGTTAATAGTGTAGTTCACAACTGAATATGAATAACAGTCAGTCAATCAAGACAGAAATAGGATTAAATACACTAAATAGGCAATTTGTACACTAAAAGTTCGGAAAGTTAATAATTAATTGGGTATCTAGCCTATCGGATTTAATACAGTAATTGTTTAATGTATTTTGGTAGTTAAAATATGTAGTAGTATTAAACCTTATAATTGTTTCTACAGTTCCAAAATATGCTCACATTTTTACTTAAAAATTTAATAGTAAAATTCAAAAGTCGATGAGTACCTATACATTATTGGGTTTTCTAATTATCATTTAAGGTCCAAAAGATATGTTTTGAAAATCTATTTTTTTCGCATTTTGATTTAAAATAATATACTCGTACACACTAATTAAAATTTAAGCCTTAGAATCTAGATTTTAGCCCACCCAAATCAAAAACATTTGGTTTGCTTAATTATGTTTAAACTAAGCTTATTACATCGATTCAAAAATCGCAAATTTTCGCTTTGCCCTCGTTAAAAAATAATGCACATGAAATTTGTCATTAATTAGTAGTACCTAGCAATGCTGGAACACTATGCTGTACCCCATCTGGAGGAGTTTCAGCCATACATAGTCTTCCAACAAGATGGGGCTCCTCCACACTGGGACCTATGTGTCCGTAAGTTTTAGAATGAAACCCTTCCGAATAGATGGATTGAGAGAGATGGGTCAACACCCTGGCCTCCGCGTTCACCGGACTTACCCCCCTCGACTTTTTTCTCTAGAGGTATGTCAAGGACAAAGTGTACCTTACACCGGTTCACGATTTACACACACTGAAAGCAAGGATTATCGAAGCAATTACATCTGTAACTGGAGATGCTTATAAACACGTGGCGTGAAATTGAATATCGTTTAGATGTTCTCCGAGCGACAGAAGGAGCCCATGTCGAGACTTACTTAACTTCGTATGTATGTGAATAAAAACTTCTAGACATACTAGTAGTTTGCTAAAAACTATGGTTCTACTTGTTTACGTTAAGTGTAATAAATGTTTATAATCAGGAAAAGACTTTATGCTCACCCGGTACATTTAAGAATCACTCGTTATTAATTTTATATCCATAACAAGTCGTGTTGAAAACCTTTAATTTAAAAAGTGCGATAATGTTTGTATATCGCTTATTTAAAATCAACCTTGTTATGTCTTTTTTCTTCATTAATCAGGATATATTATTAGATAACAGCAATTACATTTAATTATCGTTAGATAATCTTCATAATGATATAATAAGCTATACAAGTATTTAAATATTGTTGTGCTTAAATGAGTTTCCCAAGGAAATCTTTGAAAGTTCACGGGGTAAATTTTATTTATTAGAGTACCAATCTATTAACAAATTAGTATGCTCAAATTTCAGAAATAATCTTGGTGAGCTACATAAGACAAGTGCCAAATTAGGGCAAGAACAAGTAAATTAGTTCTATGGATTATATTTCACAATAATGTCGTTCAAGCAAGGTTAATTTTTATTATATCTTATTCCCCTGTCATTATTAATTGGACCGAGACCTAATGTAAAATAAACGAAGTACAATAATTAGGTTAGCTCCAATTTTTCTTTTTTAAATGGTGTCAAAATGTCTGCAAATACGACCACGGCTATCTCATTAAGGACAAAAAACCATGCCAAAAATGTCTTTAAAGTTTTTCTCCATCTTTTCATTTAAGCGAGATATTTAGCATTTTTGAAAATAGCCAAAAATCGGGTTTTTGGCTATATTTCGAAAATTAATAAAAGATATCAAAAATCTGTTTACGGCAATGAATTCCTCTCAAAAAAAAAAAAAAAATCGGGACTACGTACTTGGTTTTTTTTCTATCTCTGATAATAACCGAAATACCCTCCCTGTATGGGCATTGAAAATAGACCACCCTATACACTAATACGAGTACTTTGATGTATTTATGTATACTTTGATTCTTTATTGGTTCATATTGATTTTAATTTTCTTTCTACCAATTTTGCCGCTCTGGGCAGTTACCCTGCGCCCCTTAAGCTGGATCCACACCAATAAAAATTTGCGTTGTGCGTTGTATTTGACACAAATTTGCTCGTGTGCGTCGAAATTTTTGTTGGTGTGGACTGTGCGCCGCATAGAAATGCACGCAAATAATTTTGTGACGAACAACGCATGCTATCCATGGTGCTGTCGGTTTTTAGCCAACTTCAAAGAGATTTGCGCCGCACAGTCTTGTCAATGTGGACTTGATTTTGAGTGCATTGTTCTGCATAAACAAACCTGCACAAGTGGATTCGGCCGTTCAACGCACAAGATAACTATTTACGTGGTAAAATACTTAACCAGATTTAAATTTGCGCCGCAAATGTTTGTGTTGAATTTGAAATACAAAATACAACATAAATTTTTATTGATGTGGATCCAGCTTTAGGTCTGGCCCTAAATACGACGTAACAAACACGAGAATTTACATTTGCTTTTTAAGTTTCGCATCTAACGAAATATCTTTGAGTGAGTTTTGCAGTCCGACTGAGTTGGTACATTCAAGTTTCCACAAGTTTGTTCATGTTTACATCATTTGGGGCTTTCAGTGAATCGCATTTTGTATGTGAACGCAAATTAGCAACAGCTACCGGAGAATTGTAAGATCATTCGATAATTTGAAGCATGATACGTAGGTGTGCTATTTAATATAACGGAAGGGAAGATAATTACGAATTGACGTTTATGTTATTAAATGTATTTTAATTTATAAAAAAAAAAAAAGTAGTAAAGTTAGACTTAATTCTTAGTCAGGCGCAATAGTGAAATCCCTATCTAGGATATATTGAATCTTACTGCAACCACACATTATGTTTATGAAATGTACAGATGAACGGTTTTGGTACATTGAAATCCTAATGAGTTATAAATTTTGTTTTTAAACTGCAGAACATATGCTTACTAATTCCATGCAAATCTTTTAAGAGTTGTTTACAACGCAACTAAGCACTAGGCACAACCACAGTTAACAGAAGCTTCAAAGTTGAGATGTTAGTGAGTCAGGTAGTAGCGAGTTAAGTTGGAGAATTGCTTCAGTAAACTTAATGAAAATAACAAGTTTGTACGTACGCATTTAGGATTCATGTGTTAGAAACGAGACGAACTTCAACAATTATGTAGAGTATGAAGTAATTTGGTTTAGTAAAATTACACCCTCCGATTAATGGGGTGGTTTAAAAAGCCATTACATTAAAAGAGATGTAAACTTTTTTTGCTTTTCGCTCAAAAATGATTTTCAGTAGTAATTTAGCAAGTGCATTCAAAATTATCGATAATTTTTGGTAAATATGCCCGAATGCAAGTTGAGCCGAAAAAACACGAGTGATTTTTTCTGATTTAACTGTGAAGATTTGTCAAAAATTATACATTATTTGCAATGCACGAGTTATATTTTGTCAGAAAATTTTCTTCACCTAACCTACTTGTCAAATAAAATGTATGTTATGTCAGATTTTACAAGTACTGTCAGAGTGGTGCGCTAGGGGTGTGGTTTAATCTATATTAAAGTAACGCTACTGGTCGCCGAAATTCGTCAAAAAATTATCAAGACTAAAATATTTAATTCCTCCTCCAAATTTATATTTTCGACCAATCACAAACTCAGATTTTTTAGAAACGATCAATAAACGCATGGAAATCTGTGAATTGCGAAAAGGATAATCAGTGTATGATTATGTTTATTGGTAATTACTAGGAAATCTGAGTTTGTTATTGGTCGAAAACGCAAATTTGGCAGGAGGATCAACATCTGACAGGGGAATGTAAAATTATTACCGTGTAATAATGCTCCTATTGGTAGTCTCTAAAAGATTTAAGATTAGTGATTGGTTGAAAACGCGAATTTGACAGGTAAAGGAAATTTTCAAATTAATATTAAAATAGGCAACATTTAAAAAAACTGTTGAAACAGGTTTCTCATTGGCTTCTAGTCATATATATATCTGTCAATTTATGCTTCGTTAGACAAAAAGATGAATCGAATTAATTTTCCGACAACAGTTAATTCATAATCAATTGCTATGCTTATCTTTCTAAAACTTTCAACAAATATGTAACATGATTTTTATTAGTTTTAAGTTTTAATACAAATAAATCAGAGGGTTATTGAGAAATACTGAAGGCTTTAATATTTTTATAACTCCACAACAAACACTTTTTAAAAATTCTGCCTTGTAAAAATATGAGACTTGTAATTGCTTTGTTATTCAAGATTCATTTTACTTCATATACTCCTACTTTAAAAGTAAAGCCCTGAATTGGAGGGTAGTTGTGGGCGGGCAAGCTTGCCTTGCTACAAAGACGAGGCATAGTTAATTTTTTTATTGCTCCATGTTCATAACGTGCAATTTCCCTTTTTCATATTTAGATTATTCAAGGTGTCTTATGATTACTGTTTATCGATATTTAAAATAATTATATTTTTAAATCACTGTAACAATTTCGAAATTTTGAAGTAGATTTTTCGACTCCCGACTTCGATTCCTCAAAAAAGCTCTGACTCCTAATAACAAACGAAATATTTGAGGTGCACCTGTTCTCTGGAACACTCTGTAGAGCTCCTACAAGGAGAACTACGCGTCACTTTGTAGTTTAATTTTTAATATTTACAACTGACACATTTTAAATTACGTGACTCGCTCATCTGCAAGCCATGGGAATTACTCGCGTTCTCAAACGACACAACAATTGGCAGAAATTGCAATCTCAAGTTACTTATAAAACATCCGACGGTTGCAGAATCAAGATCACGAAGTCATATGTAAATTACTCGGAATAATACAGAACTCGCGTAGAAATACTCGAGAACTTTGTGAAAATTTTTGATTAACACATCTAAATTGCGCGTTCGTGTTGGTTAACAAACTCACATTATATTCGCGTGTTACGAAAGGTCTGGAATTTTTGCGAAGGCTTAAACGCAATAATGTTGATCCTTTAAGCCTGTCGTCCAATTATTTATCCATTTTTTTTCAACTTCTGTTGGTTCTTTGAGGATTACACTAAAAACGGACGAAAATAATGAAATGATGTAATGAAACGCCTTATACATCTTAAGAATTGCACGTTAACGTGTTATATAGTAGTAATAAAGAATGGAGACTTCAAGATCATCTTAAAAGGAGTTTTTTCATAACGTTCTTTACGCACGCCAAACACGTTAAAGATGCTTGAATGCGAATGGAATTGTATGTTCAAATGCAAATAAAAATGTTCTCTTTTGTGAGCAATTTAATTTTGAACTGTCGGTAAATATGAGGGCGAATTAAGAAGTGATATAGCCGAAGGAAAGTTTCTATTATTGCGAAGAAAGTTAATGTGCATGAAATAATACTTCTGAATATTTGACACGATGATTTGGGCATGAAAAAAGTATTCACGCAATGGACACGGAAACTGCTTGCACCAGAAAGGAAATTTCCTAATGAAATTGTAATGCGTTACAGAATGATAAAATATTTATTTTTCTAGAACTGTAGCTGGTGACGAGAACTGGTTATTTGATTATGGGATTTGAATAAGTTAAAAATAACTTCTATTTACGAAGAATTTTTTGTAAAAACTTCTTAACAAGTTTTAGAACTCTCTTTTTTTAATCTTTAGCTAATTTATATTAAATAAACCATTTGCAAAGTTCATAAAATTTTGATAAAAAAAGACTTAACTTGGCAAATTGTTTAAAAACTTTGAAGAGCCATACAAATATTTTTAATTGGTTTCTGGATGTATTGGTACTCGATAGGTATGGTTTAAATGTTGTTTATCATTTCTATGAACAATTAAGCCAATTGCAAAATTTTTAAATTTTTGACGAATAAAATACCAAGGGTGCCTATACATTTACCAAATTTTCATAAATTTTAAGGGGGGTTTAAAAATAATTTTTAATTGGTTTCTAAACGAATTGGCAGTCTTATGCATAGCTGAAGTGTTGTTTAAAATTTTTACAAACAATCAGGTCAATTGTAAAGTTTTTGAACTATTGAAAAACGATTTTCAAGGGCATGCACTTGGTAAGTGTTTAAAAATTTTGAGGAGCCATAAAAAACATTTTTGTGTAGTTTCTGAACGAAGTGGTAGTAGTTATGTGTTCCTTAAACGTTGTTTAATACTTAATTCAATAACAATAAAGCCAATTGCAAAATTTTAGAATTTTTGACGAATGAAGTAACCAGGTTATACACCTGGTAAACTTTTCAAAACTTTGAAGGGGTTTATACAATATTTATTCACTTGCAAAATGTTTAAAAACTTGGAGACTCTGTAAAAAATATTTTTAATCGATTTTTGAACGCTCTGATAGTCGTTTTGCATTTTTGTAATTGTGTATAAACATTTTTACGAACAATATAGCCAATTTTCACAAACAATAATAACAATTGCAAAAGTTTGAAATTTTTGACGAAAACTAATCCAAGTAAATACTTTTGGCAAATTTTGAACAATTTTGTAGAGGTCTAAAAATTATTTTTAATAATCTTTTGTACAAATTAGCAGTTGCTAAACATTGCCTAAATATTGTTTAATGTTTTGGAAAAACAACAAATCCATTTACAAAACTTTTGCATTGCACTGTCTGGTTTATGTACACGATTTCAAGAACTTTATTATAAGTACCTATATTATTAAATAATCGTAGCTAAAATTAAAACAAACTCAACAAAATTTCTTTTATATGTCGAATAACTTTCATTAAAAAAGTGACAGTGAAAATTATTCCAGTACTTAAGCTTAAAGAGAAATTATTATTATGATCAACAAGTTATGTAGAGTATAAAATTTACAACTAAAAGCAAAATTTTGTAATTGGTTTTTAACGATACCATTCACAGCCATTATTACAAATTCGCATTAAATACTTACGTCTGTGTGCTATTACGCTTTTGACCTGTAAAAGTGCCCAAAAGCGCATTCTTATTAAACGTATTTTTTTTTTATAAATGTACTACAAAGTTTTAAGTCTCATACAAGTTGTTGAATTTGGCTAACAAATTGCTAAAAGCAAATAAATTTTAATGAAGCGGTATTCAATGCTGGTAGAAATTGAATACAAAAATTTGTGCTAATAGATATTAACGATTTTAGCGTCAAAAATCCCATTGCAGAATTAATATCGGTATTTTCAGAAACTAACAATGTTTACTACTCGAAATACATTTTGTATTTTGAAGAAACTTTAAAAGATTTCCTCTGGTTATATTTACTAAACAATTATCAACATGATTCTGGTTCTACAAACGAAACATTCTTATTTCAAAGAAGAGCAGTAAAATTTAACACACATACTACGGAAATACCCACTCGCACCGTTTCCTATATTCTAGCAAAACTACTAATTACCCAATATTTACAATGCAGTGCATAAAAGGTTCGCGAAGGACGTAGATACTCCTGTTTAGGATAGTTTTTATTACTGCTGGACGCGAATGTATTTTTAACGACGCTAATTAAAATTGTTGACGGGATATGTGGATTTAATAATTCATAGAAGTAGATGAGCATAAGTATAAAGAACACAATAGATACATTTATACAGTGTGTCCAAAAGGTATGGAATATGCTATATATCTCAGTAAATATCCACTTTAGGGAAAAATGTTTTGAATAAAAGTTGTTTGGTACTTAGTTTTGCACCATAAGACAATTTTTTTTCCAATAACAAAAGCGCAGTGAAAAACAATAGAATTTTTTTAAATGACAAGGTACCCCTAATTACACTCATTTGATAGAAATGTTTTTCTCTTTTCAATGATGGGGTCATCTTAAAAATTAAGTTTATGTTAAGAGACCGGAGAATATCGAAAATTTAAAAGATCGTATTAGAGAAGAGATGAGGTCTGTTACACCTGAAATGGTTGGGAATGTTATAAATGGGTTTAAAAACCGAGTTTGTCATTGCCAAGCTGTAAATGGTTCACAGTTTGAAGATTTGTAGGTTTCGTCAAAAAAATTTAGTTCTTATGATGTTTTTGTTAGAAATAAATACTAAACAATTAAAATAACTCGAGAGTATATTTTTGCGTTTTTCTCAAAAAGTTGCTTAAGTAAGGGTACTAAAGTTTTGCATTATTAAAAAGAGAAAAAAATTCTCTTTCAAATGAGTATAACATGATAACTGGTCATTTAAAAAAATTCAATTGTTTTTTATTGCGCTTTTGTTATTCGAAAAAATAGAATTTAAATTATGTCTTATGGTAAAAAGCTAAGTACCCAACAACTTTTATTCAAAAAAATTTTTCCTTAAGTAGATATTTACTGAGATATACAGCATATTCCATACCTAGCCCAAAAAATGTTTAATGTACACGTTTTAAAGTTTCTATAACAATAAATCAAAAACAAAAAATGAGAGAGAACAATCAAAGACCCAAAGAACTTTGACAGCGTCTCAAAGAATGTTTATTTTCAATACGTCGTTTACTGCAAGTTCCTGTTATTGTAAATATAAATAAGGTCGCCTTATAGCTTGTTCCCTCTGTATTTTTCGTTCAGCAACATTTGTGTAAATAAAAAATGATATCAAGAGAACGTTTAAGCTTCCTCGCTTCTAATCTAACAGTTTTTTTTTCTGTCCAACGCATGATGCGGAAGTTATAGATTCTTAAAAGTTGGTGATATTGGCGTGTGTTTGGACAGCAATATGTGATTGAGCTCTTGAATAGGGCGGACATTGCGTCCATTGAGATTTAACGGAATTGAAGAATTTTTACGGAGATGATACAGTTCATATGACATATGATGGAGTGGCGGAAGATTCTCTAGCATGCGAAAGATGTAAAGCTAAAAAGTCGGTTCGAACAGTAATGCGTAGCTTTCTGGAAATAAAAACTAGTAATCTTTGTAAACTTTATGGAGTTGGAATAAAAGATCAAGGCTTTTCGTAACGTAAAAATAATAAAGAAGGGAATAATTGTTTCGACTAACAGGAAACGTGTCTCTTCAGCAAGACAACAGCCGGTACGTAATTTTGGTAAGGAATGCACCATGAAATTTGCAAACCTTTCACACCTGAAGTTGCTTCATCAAATTTTCATCTCTTTGAACCTATGAAAGATGAATTACGCGAGCGACGTTTCGTCAATTCTGATCGAGTTTTCGATATTAAAAAGTGGCCCATTTTGACCTGAGGAGATACAATAATTTAGCACTGAACAATATTTGTAGAAAATAAAGGAGATTACGTGAAAAAAATATAAGTCAATGAAGAATTGTGAGTGAAATGAGTTTTATTTTCTCAGCTTACAGTAGTGTCCTGATTAAGCGAGGTTTTATCTTATCAGAGATGAACTGTTGATCAGTTTTTTTATATTTTACCATCAAAGAAAACAGTAATTTTTGCAAATGTTTAATTGCAAACAGCTAACATGGTTTGGACTAGGGTTTCTCATATTTGACCATTTTGCTTGTCCCGGGATTCCGGGAAGAAATTGGCCTGTGTCCCGGGATTTCCGGGATTCCGGGTTGTAATAGATGATATCAATATTTTTAAATAAATAACCCAAAAAATTAAGCGAGCGGTTTATTACTTAAAAACAACCCCAAGTCATAATGTAAGTCCTGGGATCTCCCGGGACAAAAAGCATTTCCCGGGAAATATAAAATAGCCTAAAATGGACCGGGATCCCGGGAAAGAAACCCTAAGTTGGACACACTAAAAGGATGGACGACAGTACGTGGCCTAGAAAAATTGTAGAATGGATTCCGACCGAGAAGAGGACGACCAAGAAGAAGCTGGAGAGTAGAAGTAGAAGAGGCAATGAGAAATAGAGGCTTAGTGGAAGACATATCTTACGACAGAAAGAAATGGAAACTGTCTCTATAGTCAAGAGGCAGGTCTATCATAAAAATTGAGTGTACAGCATGAAGTTATTGAATTCAAATTCAATTTAGTTCATAACAATTCACCAAACTTTCAGGTTTAGTCGAGTTTTTGATTATCCGAGACGCTTTCGACGACATTAGCTCGGAGAATCGGAAACACTACGTTCTGGAAATAACTCTTTTGGATTCCGTATTCTAAAGAAATTATTGAGTAAAAACATTGTTTGCTCCTTCGATATTTAAATGTAATTCTTGCATTAAACAATTTCCTGATGACTGCAGAAAATTTTAATGAACTGCGTTTCTATGCATGAATGAGCACGAACCTCTTACTCATCAATTTGTTCATCTTCGTGGCGGTTCAATGCAACTGAGCATCAACAATTCACAATGATATCCACTTGCGTACTACTCTACCTTAAAAAAATTAATTTTAACGACGGTTTTTCGTGAAAAATCACAGCGAACATCACATAAACTGGCGCAACATACAACGGAACACGTTAATAGACGCAATGACCTTATACATTTGCAAATAATTGCAAATGAAAACACAAATTAACATGACGAAACGAAAACTATAATCAACCAGTTCAAGAAACTCATAAAAATTAAGTAAATATAAACTTTGAATCGCAATAAAATAAGTAACACGTAAAAAATTGCGCTTAAATAATCAAACAGCAGTAATTTCCAAAATGTATTCAGTACCAGCTCTTGACCAAATTTTGGGTACATTTCCAAGCACACGTCCTGCGAATCCGTGCTTATTAAACTTCTCTCACCTAACTACAGCCTTTAAGGTGACTCACTATCAATAGTGAGAGTATCCAAACGTATTCCCATGACAAGAAAGTACGATAGTCTGTGGTCGGTACTGCTACAAGTTGGAGGCGAATGAAAAACGTAGACCGTCCCACCGCGAGTACGTACTTTCTACAATAGTCGCGGTAATGTTACACATAATTAAAATTGAATAACACAGTGCGATAAAAAGTGAATTAAAACACGTTCATTTGTGGATTAATTTAGTTTATGTGCGGCCATATTCCCAGTAAGTAGATTGCACCAAGAACAAATGCATAAAACATACTCTTATTCACCTTGATAATGAATTAAAAATTAGTTCAAGCAAAACTGGCAAATATAGAATGGAATATGAAGTATATCAACTAAGTTTCCGTTTTATTTTTTGATCATTCCTTCGTTGAACAAATAAATAACAGATAAATTAGACAGTATTATCGTAATAGGTCCAAAAAAGCCCGAAACAAAAATGTAATTAAAAGCCCGTCTCTTTGTCATTAGCAATCCTATTTACGTTAACAAATTTTCGGTTAATAAGATTGGTGTTGAAGAAGCTAGTCCTGAAACCGGTCTAGCATTTTTATAAAAGATTCTTCATAAAAAAATCAGTGATTTTCATAACAATAAATCAATCAATCAACTAATTCAAGTGTTTAATCCCACATATTTATGCGAGGAAGTCTTTGAAAAACCCTGAAAAACAACTTTTCAAACCTCTTCATTTGTAATAATTGACTGGTAAAGAAAATTGCTTTGAACGTAATCATTTTCAATTAATTGCAATTAATAAGTTTTACTAAATAATATTTACTGGAAGGTGCTTCGAACGCAATTTAACTCAACGGTTTTTTGCAAATTTACGCACGGTATATCAAAAACATGGTGCTAGTTCCGAGTAGCTTGTGCGTAAATACGATGCGTTGTTTTTCAAAAATCGTACGAAATTTGCGTGAACCCTGTGTTTAATCACGTGGGCGCAGGGCTAGCCACTTCCTGCTTTGTTAAATCACAACTTTGTAGGAAGCTGAAGTTTGGATTTAATAATAGACGGCCATAGAAATGTCAAGGGAATGTGTATATCAGCGTTTAAAATTTGTTTTTAATATAAATTAGACAACCTACGCAGTAATATTCATGATCACGACAACGTTATGATTTTTTTATTGTAATATTCGCAAAAGAGTTCGAAAATTAAACAGATTAACGAATTGCGTGTATTATTGTGGTAAATTTTAAATATCATGCCACTGTTAATTTTATATAAAATTTCGTGTTGTTACCTTTTAAACTTCAAAATGAATTACACCCGTCAATTCTACCCAATAAAAACATAAACAAACCATGGTAGCCACCAAAATTAATCGTTTTATTTTAGAATATTTGATAGTTCATGTTCACTTATTTTATTTGTTACTCAAAAACTGTGGGTTTTGAAGGAAAAGTTAAGAAATAAAAAGTTTTTAAATAAATCAGGCTATCAAATAAAATTTTTTAAATAGCAAAATTTTAACCCTCCAAAAAGTTCTGATAAAAAAGAACAACAGGGGTCGCACTTTTCAGCCCCTTGTGAAGGTGGGAGATGATTAAGAATATAACTATGAGAAACCTTTTAATAAGTACAAAACATCTACCAAATATCATTCTCCTACATGTATCCAAGTTTGAGAAATAAAATAAAAACCTAATTTTACCGCTCCTCTTTGGGGGGGTGTAACTCCGAAAGGAGACGTCTAAGGGAAAAAAGTTATAAAAAAAAACCCCCTTAATTTTCGATAAGGAATTACCTCCTGATTTTTTTCGCAATATTTAAAAAACACACTGTAACTTGTACCAAATGAGTTTTAAAAGGTTTTATACCGTGTTCTATTTTTGTTTTCACAGCCTACTATAATTTAAAAAAAAACTAACTTACGTATTATTGAAAATAACTACATTAACCCTTATTATATTCTGAATGAGAAACAAATGAGGAATTTAAATAGGTCATAGCCAACTCTCCCATTTAAAAAAAGGTAAGTTTGTGTCATAACTTTTTAACGGCGAGCGTAATTTTTTTTTTAGTGTTATCGAATTCTACATAAAAATATCCAAAAATAGTCTCCATAAATTTTTTTGATATTTACAACAATAACGGATATTCGATTATTAATCTGACAAAAAAAAAAAAACTATTTTTGAAAACGGTTCTGAGTTTGTCTCAAAAAACTGCACATTTTTGGTAATTCAACCGTGCAATCCCATCGAATTTGGACCACCCTGTACTATACCAATATATTAAATAATGATTAATTTATTATGCCAGCAACGTGGTAAGTAAATACGTAGATACGATAATATTGTTTTTGCATTTCAATATATGATAATCCAAACTAAATATAAACGGATAAAGCTGACTTGGAAAATTACAAACTAGGTAGTAAGTATAGCCGGTCGAAATGTAAACAGTAGAAATGAAGTTAATTAATCAGACACTTCAGGCAATTAATCATTTAGACTTTAAAAACTGCAAACTTGAAGGAAAAAATGAATGTTTACGAAATGCTACAACGGCGATTGTTATTTTGTTTTTTTCAGGATTATTTTGTTTCTACCGTTAATACTTTATTATTTTAACAAATCCGATTAACAGTCATCAATTTTGCTTCTAGTGAAATTTCAGTGCTAATTTCTAAACTGAAACGTAGAGATACAAACAATTGGAAGGCTGAAAATTTAATACGTAATTTCGTTAAACGAATAATTGACTACAAAACTGTTAAAACGTAAAGTACACTAGAGCAGTGGTTCTTAACCTTTTAGTAGTCGCGGCCCCCTAAATATCCTAAAATATTTTCAAGGCCCCCCCCAGTTTGTAGTAACAAAAATATTACGATTTATTTAAGAAGATATCTCTCCGATGGTTCGAGTAAAGTATGGAACAAAACTTTTTTTTAAAGATTTCAATATTTTAAAAAGTAAAAACGTTTTATAAATTTTTCACGGCCCCCTTCAAAATCTTCACGGCCCCCCAGGGGGCCGCGGCCCCCCGGTTAAGAATCGCTGCACTAGAGCAAATAGTGCCACTTCACAGCATAAATTTAATGGAGTTAGTCTAGTTCTTAGCAAAGAATCAAGAACACTAAAACAGGTCTTAAATAAAAATTAATAAAAGCAATCAGTTTTATAATTACTTAATGAAATATGCAAACTGTAAAAACGAGTACATTTAACAGTCCATTTAAACTCCACTCCACTCCAATCAAAGAATATTAATGTAGCATTTTGATTCAAAGGATATCCGTTTTTGTTATTGTTTAACAAAAAATATAACGTTGTTTAGCGTGAGACAGCTTTAAACTAAATTAAAGAAAAGGAAGCTAATAGACGAACACGTCTGAGTTGCTAAACTTTGAGAACTTATATTATATAATCTGTTATATTTCTACCCCAAGGTGTAAGGTATTTGTAATAGTACTAATTACAGCTCATGGTTAACTTATGTGTTATGTGTACGAATTTCGTCCAACCTTTTTTGTTCTTCGTCATTCCTGTTGCCTCTGTCCAGTTCTTGTTCCGTTTCTTTAAAATCAATGCCACTTCATCATTCCATGTTTTCTTCGGTCTCCCCTTTCCTCTTTTATTCTGCACTTTTGCCTCCCATATCTGTTTTACTTGTCTTTTTTGCTGCATTCGGTTGATGTGTCCAAACCGTTTCAGCTGGTTTCTCTAGATTACACTATGTACTGAATCTGTATCTAGTTCTTCTCTGATTTGTTCATTTCTTATTCTGTCTCTACGTGTGACGCCCTTTACTGCTCTTAAGTATTTCATCTGCATAGCTTGTAAACTGCTTCTCTGTGACTGGTTTAATACCCAACTCTCACTTCCATACACCAGGGTTGGTATGAATACTGTCTTGTAAATAGTCATTTTTTTAAAATTTAAATGTCTCTTTTTCTTATTACCGATCTATTCATACTATGATATACTTTTGCTGCACTATTTATTCTTTCTTTTATCTCATTTTCTATGTTACCTTCTCTCCCTATCCAAATTCCCAGATATTTATACTCTTCCACCTATTCTATTTTTCTTGGGTCAGTTCTATGTTAGTTGCTTTTGTCCTTTACCCATCATCATAACCTTTGTTTTGTTCGTGTTACTCTTTAATTTCCTTTTCTTTAATTCATTTTCCCACACTGATAAGTTTTCTTGTAGATCCCTTTCCGTTGGGGCACAATTCATCATATCATCAGCAAAGGCACATTCTGACGAGTACACTGGTATTAGCTTATTGAAACCTATATGTACCTTTCTGGTTTTGTTTTCTACAAATTTGATGACGTCATTCATGACTAATATGAAGAGTGTCGGGCTCAGTACACCTCCTTGCCTTAACCCATCGTTTATGTCAAAAGCCTTTGATTGCAGATCATCTTTTCTCACATAATTTTTGTTATTAATGTATAGGCTTTGTATACTCTTTGACAGTTTATGGCTAATATTTCTACGTTTTGATTCTTCCCAGATTGTTTTTTGTGACACTCTGTAAAAGGCCTTCTCCAAGTTCAAAAATGCCAGGTATACTTCTGCGTTTTTGTCCTCTTTTTTTCCATTAATTGTTTCACGGTGAAGATGCGATCGTGTGTACTTTTGCCTTTTCTAAATCAGCTTTTTGTTTCCGCTAATTGTTTTCAGTTATTTCCTTCAGCTTCCTTTCTAGTATGAACTGATAGGCTTTGGATATAATGCTTAATAGTGTGTTCCCTCTGTAGTTTGTACAGTTTCGGTTGTCTCCTTTCTTAAATATTGGTATTATTCCAATTTTCCATTCGTTTGGTACTTCGCCTTGGGTCCATGCTTTGTTAAATAAGTGCGTAACTATGTCTATTTCTTCATATCCTAAATTCTTTGCCATTTCTGGTGTGATACAGTCATGTTCAGATTGCTTTAGGTGTTTTATTGCTTCTGCGACTTCTTCTCTGTTTATGTGTTCATCTTCTTTCATATTGTCCGGCATATAATCATTTTTTCATCATGCTTTCCTTTCCTTAATTTTTTAAGTAGTGTAAAAAAGTTTTTGATTTGTTTTGCTGTTCATTTCCATTCTTCTGCCAAGTTCTTCCCACGAGTTGTTCTTTACTTTAAGAACTTAACATTTATTTTTACTAAAAATGTTAAATACACTGGTTCCTTGCAGTTTTAAGCCGTGAAATACAAAAATGTTAAACAAACAAGGTTACGTTCTACCAGCGCTAAAAATGATTAAAATACGAAGGATACCCACATGAATATTATTTAATATCAAAATTTAACATTAGCTCATATTAAAACGTTCTATAAATTATTGTTACTTAATCTTTGCTTTACTAAACTCAATCCACACGCTGACATATGCATGCGAGATAAAAATGTCGTAAGTAAATAGTTGTAAAACATACAACAACGCATGCACGTGTCTTCGACTTGTTATTATTCTTTATCAAGAGAATGGTATACCGAAAATTTTCTAGGCCATTAGTGCTAAGCCGAAAACTTGCGGCTGGCCGTGACCAGTTTTGTCTTAAAATAATTGCATTCGTAATACCATCGCCACGGCAAATTTGAAAACAAGAACTGACCTTCCAGCAGGATTGATTTACAAATCCATGACGTTACTAAAACAAAATCGGATGGATATGGCCTTAGGTTTGATCAAACAAATTAACATGCGGATGTTCGACTGCTTAAAGTTTGGGTTGTTCTAAACGAATTACATATTCAACAAAATATTTCTAGACAAACAACATATTTGGCGAACTCATCGCTATAAATACAGGTTAAAAACATGGGGTTCTCGTCAGTGGCGTAGCTAGAGTTTGTGCCGACCGGGGGCGCTCCCTGAGTTTGCTGCCCCTCTCAGTAAGGGTTGCCAACTCTTGATTTGTCCAAAAGCAAACAGAGATCGACAAAAAAAAGCTGGGGGAAAGACAAAACGCGCCGTAAGGGATTTTTTTTTAAATTTTAGATGTTCAAACGTGTTTTAACGCAAAGTTAGTTAATGTAGAGTACTTTACCATTATCCAAAATTACAGTTTTATGGCAGAACATATTCTGATTTTTATTTTTTTTTAAATCAGATCGCCCTCACCCCTCCGAATGTTTTTAAATAAGGGTTAAAACTTTCACTAATAGTTTCCATTTAGGTAAAGGAACAGTTAGAGTAAAATGCCCTAATATGGAATACTTTTTTGTATTCGGCAATAATATTCACATTTATTCAACAAAATTTTGCAAAACAAATTATAAGGAATTTGTAATGAATACGCAACACATTACTCGAATTCTGGTACGATATTACGGTAGATATTTCTTATAAGTATAGCTATTTTTTTTTAAATGTTAGTACTATTCCATATTAAGCTCCCGGGGAACCTAATATGGAATACTAGGGGTTCTTAATATGGAATATAGAATTATATAGGAAATATACAATAAAATAAACAACTGCTCATAGATTAATCTTTTATTTCTTTCTGATTTGCATTATTACTTAAACCAAACCAAAACTCTGTTATTTATGTAAATTAAATTATAATTCAAGTGTCATTCGAACTAAATGTTAATAATTTATTTATTTTTTACAGGTAGGACAATAAAATTGTTTTTTTGGGTATTTTGCACATTTTTCGTGTGCCCATTTCTGACACTTTTGACACTGAACCCATATTGCTGTACTTAGTGACCATAATCATATTCATTAAAAGGCACCTCTATGTATTCCATATTAGGCATCAATGTGACATTTCAAAAAGCGGTATATGTAAAACATGAAATGGCCCCAATCAAAATTTTGGTCTATTTCATTGAAATGTAAAGGCTCATGCTAAATAAACATGCAATAAAATATTTTATATCATTTACCCTAGCATATAATATTTTGCACTGAAAGATTTAGCCTAAAAACTCAGTAGCACGTCAAAAATATATTTGAATCTGTTATGTAATCTAAAATCTAGTGAATATTTTTTAACTATTTTACATTTGGGAATGTGTGATCAATGTACAAATACGTACATATACCTACTTTTCAACAGATATCGCTTATTCATTGTCATAAAACTAATGTATTCCATAATAGGTAACTGTTCCATATTAGGGTACTTTACTCTACATATTATATTTAGCAAAATATTTGGTAGATGTTTTATACTTATTAAAAATTTTCCCATAGTAATATTTTTAATCGTCTTCCACATTCACAGGGGGCTGAAATGTGCGACCCCTGTTGTTTTTTTTTATCTGAACTCTTTGGTGGGTTGAAATTTTGCAATTGCAAAACTTTTGTTTGAAAGCTTAATTTATTTAGAAACTGTTTTAATTCTTTAGTTTTTCTCGTAAAACCTACAGTTTTTGAGTAAAAAATAATATAAGTGAACATGTACCATTAAAAATTCCAATATAAAACAATTCGTTTTGGTGGTTAACAAACAAACCATGGTAACCACCAAAATGAATCGTTTTATATTGGCATATTTAATGGTGCATGTTTACTTATATTTATTTTTTCCAAAAAGTTTTACGAGAAAAGTTAAAGAGTAAAAAAAGTTTGTAAATAAATCAGCCTTTCAAACAAAAACTTTTAAATTGCAAAATTTCAACCCACCAAAAAGTTCTGATAAAAAAAACCAACAGGGGTTGAATCTTCTAGCTCCCTGTGAAGGTGGGAGATGATTGAAAATATTACTACGGGAAAACTTTTAATAAGTATAAAACATCTACCAAATATCATTCTCCTACATTTATCCAAATTTGAGAAATAAAATAAAAACCCAATTTTAACGCTCCCCTTTAGGGGGGGTGTAACTCCGAAAGGAGACGTCTAAGAGAAAAAATTATATAAAAGACCCCCTTAATTTTCGATAAGAAAACATCCCCCTCGTATTTTTTACGAAACACCCTGTAGAAACGTGGAGAAACTTAATAGACATCAGTATTTTTAAATCGACTGAAATGCATACCTTTAAATATCTTGGAACAATACAATGGACTATTGGCTACGTCATAATAAGGCCCACATGATACGAATTTGGTAAATTAACCAGAATAAAATTTAACAGTTTTGCTAAATTTAAACCAATGTTTTAACTGTTTATAATAAGCGAGTATCCATGCTGTTGTAAGTCTTATATTAAAAAGGCTCCACATTATTAGGTGGGAATTCAACAAGTGGCTCAACACGATTTTCCAAGTTTACGTTTACATAAGAGCCATCAATATTAAACTGGAAACGATTTTCTTTACAGTAATTATTCCGAAATTCAGAATAGCACACAGTGAACATATCTAATTAAAATACTGCAAGTAAGCATTTACCAACTTTTAGACGTATTCGCATACAATAGGTATTTAAATAAAAATTTTCTCATTAAAGGTAAAAGGTTGCGACATTTGCTATTCATTATTTTGGTGTTGAAACGCTAAACTGTTTCTTAAAAAGGTCTTTTTAATACAGCTTACTGTTGAACAAGTCGCGTTTTAATCACTTACTTTAAATGATGTATTGAGGTCTTGGTGAAACGGGTCGGATGGGCTTGCTAAATTTGTTTGGAAAATGTAGGATAGTATTTCACAAGTCCTTGAGTTTTAAATCAAGATATTGAAAATAAATCTTCGTTAATTTCTTCTCTGTATTGTGTCATTTTATTGATAAAACATACTTTCCCTTATCAATAAATTGACCGGTTATTATAAATGTATTGTAAGTTCATATGAATTTTAGTGTACAAAATAGCTTTAATTTCACTTTTTTTTTTGCATAAAAAACTTGAAAAACCAGGGAATAACAGAGATTTATGGACGAACAGCATCAAAGAACGTAGTTTTATGACTTCTTGTAATGTCAATTTAATATGTTTTTCATGAACAATCCGGTTTAAAAATGACGATTAAGTTCCAAGATACCTATCTAACCTTTTTTGTTGTTGTCAAAACACAAACATACAACTGAATACCATAGTTTATGAGCAAACAGGACGGAATGCTAGTAGTGTAAATCCAGTGGCGCAGCTAAAGGAGGGGGAGTCGGTCCGTGCGATCGGCACTTTTTTTGGGGCAGCAGTTTTAGTCTACCCAAATGGGGTAAAAATGAAAATCTCGGGGGTAATGAAGGATCAGTAGATATAATAATCAGTACCGGCACTGGCGCTATTAAATTAATAAAAATTCATGAAAAAAAGGAATCCTTATCGAAGTTGGAAGATAAAACGGCCAGTCGACCTAGCTACACCGAAAACCCGCCCCCTTGTAGCGACAGGAATTCCAAGTTATAAAATTTATGATAGGGGGTAGCAACCATTCAATAAAATTATGAAAAGTTTCAATTATTTCAGGCATAAAATTCCATGGAGTGTTAAACTCTATTTTAACAGGGATTTTTCATTTGGTTTGAGGTATAAATCCCCTTCTAGTTTAACCAATCGTCGCATAGAAATGACATTGGTTTAATTATCTTTAAATTGAGATGTACAAAAGTTTCGAACAGTGGAAACAGAACCTTCAAATCATAGGGCACCAGAAACAGACTGACGATTTTTCATTACTTGTATGGAAAAACAATTATCGTTGGGAGGTTTTTAGTACGTGATAAAAATATTGGTCGTACGCGATTGGCCTAAGTGTGTGATAATTAGTGCAATTTAGACAGGTATATAAAATCATTTAAAAAAAAATAAGCAGGAGAGTTCTGCCATAAAACTGTAATTTTGGATTATAGTACTCTGCATTATCTAACTTTGCATTAAAACTTGTTTGAACATCTAAAATTTAAAAAAAAAAATCGTCTGAGGAGCATTTTATTTCCCCCCACTTTTTTGTGTCGATTTCTGCTTGTTGTTGGGAAAAATCAAGTGTTAGAAACCCTTATTAAGAGGGGCGGCAAATTCTGGGACCGCCCCGGGCGGCACAAACTCTAGCTACGCCACTGTGTAAATCTTATACATGAAAAATGAATCAAAATCCAGTTCTCAGATGAGTTTTTTAGATCGATTAATCCATCTGGGATTCCCGAAAAAAACAAGGCACAGATTTAAAAGCACCTGCATAATTTTTCTTAGAGAACTCGACCCCACTCAAATATTTACGGGGACTTAAACTCGCAGTTAATTTGGCCGACGTTAAAGCAAATTTGAACCACGAAATGCGGTGTGTTCAATTTATAAAGAACGTCAGATTTTTTTTTTAGTGTTACGTCTTACAAGGAAGTTTGTTGGTGTAATGAGATTTAATAATTAGAGTTTGTATTGCCATGCTCGGCTTCTGAGCCTATACACAAAATGTTTACAAATACTAATAAGCTTACGAGATGAAAATGTAATTGGAATATTAATTAATAATTACGTAATGAATGTAAAATAATACGTTCATTTGCGAAGAGGCGGAAAATAAGAAGATCTGAACTGACGTTAAAACAGGACAGCTTGATTTTAAGGATAAATTTAAAAGAAAAATGACATTAAGTTCCTATAAAAACATTCGTTAAGGATGCTGTTTTGTTGAGCTTTGTTTAAAACCCAACTAGGGCCTCTGAATTTCGACCATTTTTTCTCTCAGGACTCGAGACTTAAAAAAAAAAAAACTTGGGAATTATGTTAACAAAAAAGTGTAATGTGAATTATTTAGTAAATTGCAGTTGGCAAAAATACATTTTTTTATTTGAACAACATTTAGTATATTATGTAAACAAAGCTTAGTATAGAATTCTATATTATTTCTTCTCGTACGAGTGGATTCTAAAATGCATTTTTTTTTGGCAATGATCACCCTCTTTAAGGAGATTTTTACTTTCAATGTCCACAGCAAAAAAAGTGTAGGTACATTTTGGACAAATCTTTATCTCATTGTACAGGGTGGTCAAAATTCGATGGAATTACATGGCAAAAAAAATTATTACAAAAGTGCAAATGTAGAATTGACTGACGCTATAGCGGTTTTCGTGAGTAAACCGGAAGTGACCAAATCCGGAAGTAACTTTAAAAACTTAAATAGAACCATTGGGTTTTTATTGCATAATTAGAAATATATTTAATAAAAAAACACTTTCCTTGAATTTTTTTTTGATTATCTGTATAGTTTGTATTTCATTGGACCTAAATTATAACAACATTAAAAACCTTATTCGGATATAACTGTGATCTGGACCCCTTTTTTCTTTAGTTTTGTATTTAATTAAATGAAATTTTAGAAATCCGATATGTGTAAAAAAACGATTATTTGAACATATGTACAGGGTGGTCTATTTTCGATGCCCATACAGGGTATCTCGGTTATTATCAGAGATAGAAAAAAACTAAATACATAAACTCGATTTATTTTTTCGAGAGAAATTTATTGCCGTAAACAGATTTTTTATATCTTTTTTAATTTTCGAAATATAGCCAAAAACCGATTTTTGGCACTTTTCAAAAATGTTAAATATCTCGTTTAAACGAGAAGATAGAAAAAAACTTTAAATAAATTTTTCGCATGATTTTTTGTGCTTAATAAGATAGCGATGTTCAATTGTTTTTTACTCATATCAATGCCGATATATTGCACCTAACTTTCTTATTTTAAATGGCAACCATAGGGAAATTATATATTTTTGAAAAACGCAAAAAATAAGCTTTCGATTCATGTCAAAGCCAACTATGGTTGTCATTTAAAATAAGAAAGTTAAGTGTAATATATCAATATTTGTATGAGTAAAAAAAAATTGAACATCGCCATCTTATTAAGGACAAAAAAACCATGCAAAAAATGTCTTTAAAGTTTTTCTCCATATTTTCGTTTAAGCGAGATATTTAACATTTTTGATGTCTTTTTTGATACTCGAAATTAAGCCAACACCATTTTTGGCTCTTTACAAAAATGTTAAATATCTCGTTTAAACGAGAAGATAGAAAAAAACTTTAAAGACATTTTTTGCATGGTTTTTTGTCCTTAATAAGATGGCGATGTTCAATTTTTTTTTACTCATACAAATATTGATATATTACACTTAACTTTCTTATTTTAAATGACAACCATAGTTGGCTTTGACATGAATCGAAAGCTTATTTTTTGCGTTTTTCAAAAATATATAATTTCCCTATGGTTGCCATTTAAAATAAGAAAGTTAGGTGCAATATATCGGCATGATATGAGTAAAAAACAATTGAACATCGCTATCTTATTAAGCACAAAAAATCATGCGAAAAATGTCTTTAAAGTTTTTTTCTATCTTCTCGTTTAAACGAGATATTTAACATTTTTGAAAAGTGCCAAAAATCGGTTTTTGGCTATATTTCGAAAATTAAAAAAGATATAAAAAATCTGTTTACGGCAATAAATTTCTCTCGAAAAAATAAATCGAGTTTATGTATTTAGTTTTTTTCTATCTCTGATAATAACCGAGATACCCTGTATGGGCATCGAAAATAGACCACACTGTACACTATTGTTTCATCTCCGGTTTCGCCCGAAATGACCCTAACTTTGTTATTTCAAAAGGAACACCCTGTATATTTTTACATTTCTGGAAATAAGAAGCAATTTTGAATACCACTGCTCTATTTTCTATAATGTTTATAACCTCAAATACTTTTTTGCAGGATTTTTTAAATTTTTTTATTGAGTGAGTAATTTTTTTTAAACGGATTGGTAGTGGTACAATAACATTCTAAATAAATTCCAAATGGGTATTTTGTAATAAAAATTGTATCAAGTCTCGAATCTAGGATTATTTTTCAGGACCGGATACCACACCAAACTGAGTAAATCCTAGAGACTTTTGTACCGGTAAAGTTCCGAGCAGAAACCCTTATCGCGATAACTTTTTTAGAAATCGTTTTGTAGTGACCTTCTTCACACACAACAGAGTATGAAATGTAAGCTTAACGCTAAATTATACACGCTATTAATTGGATTATCTCATAATTGACGAAAGAATGTAATGATAGTTGCACAACATGTTACGTTTTCATAAACAATTAGTTATAAAACATCCATCAGATTATTAGGTAACGATAGAATTAAACCAGCCATAAAAACAGCAATTTTCAGCTTTCGGAAATGAAGGTAGAACTGTATCTCCAATAAAACGAATTTTGGTGGTTTTAGCTTTGTCGACAGCCAATTTGAAGTTTCCAGACGATTAATCACCTTATTTTTTGTAACTGCTATTTGAAGCTTCAGGTTTTTTACACGCTAAAATTTTATTTTAGAGTAATCTCTATCGTTCAGTAATAATAAACATCTTTCAAAGTCGAAATTGGGCACAAAATGTAATACATTCTAAACGTCCTTTGAAGGAAGTCTTATATGAAGTACTTTGTAATTCTTCCCAAGTTTTCCATGTATAATAAAAGTTAAAAAAAAATAAAATTTAACTTTATACACCTTTACCTTTGATTTCAAAAAAACAAATAGAACTCCTGCAGCAAGATAAAAAATCGGCCGTTTTTGATGTGTAAGAGGTTTCTAAACTTTTGCGACATCATAGAACATTGCAATTTCAAAGTATCAAGAGTTTTTATGACAAACAGTAATACTTGCTTAATTCTCTATTTAAGGAATTAAAGAAAAAGCATAACTAATTGAATGTAATGTATACAGGGTGATTGAAATTCGTGTTTAAGCATGGGGATCTCGGTTATTATAATAGCTAGAATATAGGTTTAAATTTGGCAAAGTTGCTAAATTTTGTGCTCAATTATAATCCGTCGAGAAATTGGAAATATCTTAAACGGTATACGAGAAAATTAGGAAAACGTTTATGTAGGTATACAAAAATCGTGGACAAACTTCATGATTTCAAACATACACAATAATTTTGAATGAACATCGATTTCGGGAAGGGTCCGGACCCCCTGGACGCCATCCCCCCCTTGGCTACGTCACTGGGTATACTACATTTAACAGTAACATAAAAACATAAAAACAAAAACAAATTAGAGGTTTTCAAATAAATTTCGTCCTTCTGCAAGGTTGCGAGGTTTTAATAGCATATTTGCGGTATCGTAAGCTGTCGGCCAACTATGCACACTCTAACTTGTTCCCAAGTAATTGTAGATGAACTCAAAAAGGAAAAAACCCAAATTAGATTTGCAAGAACACACATTTTTGGCCTACCGTGAGTTAAAATTCTCTAATTTTATCACATATCGAAAAATACAGGTTCTAATGGACTAGATTTTGCGCACAACAAAAAATTGACAAAACAACTACAAGCGGAATTCCAATTTGGCGGAAAATACATACAGAAGCAACTAAAAAGCTCTGGTGATGTAAATAAAGCCCCTCACAGAATACCAACCCTGTCTCCCGTAGCTTCCTGTTTAAGGAGATAATATAAGGACTAAACTCATTACAGGTAGCTTACGGGTTATTTCTTGGCACTTGTAGTCATGAATGAAACTCAATGCTTGACTAAACAAAGTCAAAAAAGGTCAAATCATCCCCTTATGAGAATTTTTTAATAAGATGTAAAATACAGACAGGAAGGACTACAAAAAATACTGACTATAATAAAAAACATAACTTAAAAAAAAATCAACATTGATATTAAAAATTCCGTTCGTCTTTTCTAAAATTAAAAGTTGCTACTACAAGGCATCAAGCATTTTAGATTCTTAAACAGTTTTATTCTGATACTGTATGATTATGGTCCAGATGTAATAAACTTTCGATTAAATGCAATATTACTTCTTTTACTGTAAAATCATAAATAAGTTTATAAGCTGTAATAATTATAGTTAAAAGTGAAATTAAAATTGTATGCGAGCTTCCTAAATTTAGAATATAAACAGTATTTTGTCTATTTTTAAAACCTAATTCTATGAAACTGTACCTACTGTATTATCAATAAAACTGCAATTGCCCTAGAAATATTAATTCTAGATACAAAACATCTTTGAAATATAATTAAATTGTAAGAATTATAGAGCATGCCATTTAAAAATGTACATAATCTTTTGTGAAGTTATCAAAATGGAATAAGCGTAAAATAGTATTATTTTAAAGAACCAACTTATTAGCCAGCAATGTGATACTATTATAAATTAAAATGGCCAATGTTTGCTGTAGCATTATTAAGTTGACTATAACAACGTTTTTACAGTGCCATGTTTCAATACTTAAAAAAAAAAATTAATTACTGTAAAGCGTTTGATTTTGGGTATGAAAATTCTCAGTTTTTTTATGAAACATACCTCATAGCTTTAAAATAAACGAAAAACTGATAACTCGTTTAATTAAGTGGTTTAAAAAAAGACCTGTTGGGTTACATACTTTCAATAGACACAGATAACTGTCCAACTATACTATTTAGCCAAAATAATCACTTAATGTAAGTAATTTTAAATAACGTATACGTTACAAACACTTTATATCAATCAAAAATCCAGGAGCCATTTTTAAGCACCCTGTGTACGAGGTGTGGACAAAAAGTGTGTGAACTGTTTTTTTTTATTACCACCCAGTTCAACCCCCTGGGACTTTGTTTTGTTCCCTAAAATTAAAACAATTATGCAGAGCGAACCTTTTGGGGATGTGGACAACATTAAATGTGAATCGGCGAGGCTCCTGAAGGAACCAACTTCGCACGACATGCAACGATGTTTTCAAAAAATTGAAAAGGCGGGTAAGGGCATTCAATACGGGAGGGAGTACTTTGAGGGTGATTCCGTTCCCGTTTTGAGATAACATTTTTAGTGAGCTCAGTGCACGAACTTTTTGTTCACACCTCGTATGTACAAATTTCTTTGAACGCTGTTGATAACTTAAGTGTGGTTCTTTTAAACGTCACTTCTTTCATAGTTCAATCTTTATAAAAACTGAAGATATTTGACCTAGCTGGGCTACTTACACACACTCCACTGATCTATTAAAATGACAACAAAAAAAATTTACTGCAAACGAATACTTATAAAGCCATAAAACAATTCTGTTAAACAGCTAATCGCTGGTTCGCTTGCACGAACTGCGTTTTTTTTATTGGGGTTCATCATCGTTAACTGACTAATCAAAAAGCACACAGCTGCTCAGAACATATTGTTTTTGCAGGCGGATGCACTGATAATAGACTGTTTTCATAGCAACTGAAGCGATTGGGGTCGGAGTTTCCACTTTGTTAAGTTAATTTTTATCGATAGAACTGAATTTCTCTGTTATTCATTTTCTCGGGTTACTTTTCTAAGGGAAAAAAAATCGTTCATTTTTATTGACAATCAACAGGCATTCAAAATAAAATTATAAAGTTGTTACAATTTCCGGCGAAAAAAGTGCTATTAAAATCTTATTTGCTCACGCTAAGAACTTGGGAGTGCGTTTATATTTTTTTATGCTTCAAAGAGTACGAATACATAACATTAACAAGCTCTAGTAAACAGAAAAAAAATATCGTCCTATCAAACATCACTTTAGTAAAAAACATTGGACAAAATCAACATAAGTCCGTAGTTTTCATACAATATTAATTTAAAAAAAGGCTTAAGTCACTTTAAAGCACAGTTGTCCTAATTTAAATCAATTGATTTAAATCACGTTTCCTTTGTGAATTTATTTAGAACTTTTTTTAAACTTAAAATTAGTTTTTGATCATGCTCCAGCTCTTCTCAAGAATAAAATTATTTGAGAACCAATAATAAAAAGTTTTCCACTTGTTGCAGACTTTTTGGATGTTAAAATTACTATAAAAATTGAAATTTTAACGACAAATTTCACCTTTGGTCGTATTTTTGAATTCTAAACAATCTTCCTTCATAATGTTTTTTTGCAACTTTTAAAATAAGGCCACTTTACTCTTGTTAACAGGGCCTACTAGAGGGGGGGTCTTGAGGGGCTGCAACCCCGGGCTCCCAGTCTGAAGGGCCCCCAAAGTTTTTATTACATATACATAACACTTTTTACTGTGTGAGGATATTAATTATTTCCTGTAGAAATAAAAAGAGCAATAATTATAAACTAGCATACTAGTTTCCACACTTAATTAATTGCTAGTTTTATGGCAGATAATAAAATTTTGGCTACTGTATCCTATGAAATTGTCTCTGATATTGACCGCTTTTTAAAAGCGAGTCGACAAGGTTAGAAACGAATCACTTTTTTCTTCAAACTAGTCGGAGACAAAAAACGATGTTAACTGGGTGAATTATTTTTAGCACCCAGCGAGCCCACGATATGATTTTAATTACGTGTTGTTTGTTACAGGTTAAGCTGCACGTTTAACCGCTAATCAAGTGTGTTGGGTCCATCATCCGCATGTAGTGCAGATGATATGCTGGGAGCGGAGCACGCGAGTTTAAACGCCGGTCGTCACGTGCTGGCATGGGTTCTTGGCCAGACAGATATCTGGTATCTTTTATATCGGTGTGCACACTACGTTACCAAGGTCCACGGCCCAACCCAGAGTAGTGTCTCCGTTCTAGACAACTTGTTCACCCTGGAGGAAGATCACCAAGAATACCCTGATTTCCTAAACAACCAACAGCCATCCGGTATTGAGCAATACGGTTGGTGCATTTACTTAACTATTATCAATGTTAAAACAACACCAGACCTCTTAACATCTTACGATAACTGGATATTAACACCTATTAACGTTTAACACACGATCCTTTTGCTTTGCTAATAATATATTTACAATTAAGAAGTCTATTATTATCGTTAAACCTTGTAAAACTTTTACAACTAGTTCGAAAATTGATATTCGTAATTGTTTTGTGTTTAATAAAACGTTAAACGTTTTTTTGGCACCAATTATATTAAACCAGCCTTGAAATGATACACATTTTTACAGTATGTGTAACAAAGACATGATAACAATCGCCAAATAATCAAAGTTGTGGTATTACAACGTTACATACGAAAGCTCACAGATAATCGTTAAGAAAAATCACAAAAATCTAGTGCAGTCAATGATCTAAAGAGCAGAAGAGGTACATTTGAATTAAAAACACAATACATAACGCCATAAATCCTTAAACGTTCAGATACAAAATTTCATTGTTATATCTTCAATAATATTCTAGATATTTGTCTGTTTCCATACTTTTGCGCAACCCTGTATTTAAAACTAGCAATGTGAACTACAAACTACATTGAATGCTCCGTTAAAATCGTGAAAACAATCATTTTAAAGCCACTTTTCATTTTCAAAATGCAATTTCTTTTGGTTTAAGTCCAAACACGACTATACTACTTCTAATAATTTTTGAGATACTCGAAAACTTCCGAAACGTCGTATAACAGCGCCATCTTTGGATACAAACAGGCTGACACGTGAGCCGATTTCGTTCTACGAGACGTTTTTAATATTACAAGGCTTCAAAATCTGCGTGATTCTCAAAAAAAATAAATGAGAATAGACCTTTTGGATGGGAACAGAGAAAGTTAAAGTATCCGTCGATAGAAAGATGGCGCTGGCTTGCAAATGATCTCTTTTTCTAATATTGTGTGTACTTTAAGTTATAATATGGTCGAGTTTGGACTCAAATGGAAGGAAATTTAATTTAGAAAAAGGTTCACCGTATAAAAGTACTCTAAAAACAACTGTTTTTTTTTTTGTTGGCTTCTGATAATCTGTTTTTGTCCTACTCGGATGTTTTTTTTTATTATGTTAGGCGAAATTGTACATGCATATCTGTCCCATACAACAACGTATTAAATAAAACGTGTAATTGTATAGTAGCAAGAGTTTAAAAGTAATTTTTACGGCATCTTTTAAATTTATTACGTCGTAAGCCTTTTGACGCTTCGGTAAATTTTACGGTTTCACTGTTACAGCACGTATAGAAAAACATCCATTAAATGAACAGAAGTGCTATTGGTATTTAAAAAATAGCTTTAAAATATAGTACAGCATAGCTTTAAATTAATGTTTGCATTGTTGTTGCAAAGTTTTATTAGTAAATGGATATATTTAAATTTAAGTCAGCAAAATATCGCCATGAATAAAAAGTATACATTTGAGACACGATATATTTCTTAAAGTGGAGTTTCCGTCGTGCTGAAGCGATGAACGGGTTGCCTATACAGCTGATAATAAATATTTTATATCAGTGGAGTAAGCATTTATTTAATATTATTGATAAACAACGCAAAGTTATGCATTAATCATGATCAATAAAACAATATGTAATGTTTTTGTTGACATTGAAGGCCAATGACAGTGTACACAGGCATTGCACGTCATTATTGCTAGTTCCGCTAGGTTTTTTTTGCGCTACAATGCATTATTTTGACTTATTTTGAATTGTCGTTATTAAAAAGTTAGCCCACGTTGACCAAACATTCTTACTACAGAACAAAAAGTCGTAAAGCAATGAAGATTGTGCGCGATGTTCTTTAAAACCGTTGATCGACCGCTTTTCGAGGGGATTTCTAGAGGGACACGGGGAAAAGGGGACAACAATGGCGTGCGTAGCGGTAGTGGTTCGGTAGTTGCGCGTTAAAAATAAAAAACTTTTCGAAATAAGCCATGGCGATGTCTAATTTATATTCTAAAATTGCCCCCAAACCTATGAAGCGTATACAGGACACAATTTCTGTTTCCCAAACCAACGCGTGGATGAATGGTAAGATGTAGTTTATATTCAATTGTTTTTCGGGCGTTGTAAAGTCGTCTGCGCAGAATCTCTGCAAAAGGCGCACGAAACAAAACACAACAAAGTAGGCCATTTATACGGACGCGTTAAATTTTACTGTGATAAGAAAATAAAACGCTTAATACATCTAAAAGAACACGAAAATGCTTTACATATCTAAAATCTAACACGAAAATGCTTTATATAAAGCCAAATAAATATTTGGCGCCAAAAAACAAGGACAGTAGATAGCAATTGTTTTATTTTGCCGCCAAAAATAGGACAGCAACTTTTTTTTGCGTGAAATATGGCAGCCACAGAAGCAGTTGTATTTTTGCCGCCAAAAATATGACTTTTAACTAGAAAAACAATTGTTTTCATAAGAAAGATGACGAAAATAAATACTCATTGAAAAAAATGTTTTATTTTGTCGCAAAAAATATGACAGCAATTGTTTTTTAGCATCAAATATTACAGCCATAAAAGCAATTGTTTTTTGACGCAAAATCAATCGCTGGAAGGTTTTTTTTGATTATATTATTTTATTTTTGCAGCGGAAACGATAAACAATGGAGTTCTCAGTTTGTCGCCCCCGCACGTCGTTTCGCAAAGGGAAAATCTACAGGTGATGCAACCGGCAAGTGCCCCCGGGTCACCACCTTCAAGCCCATGTGCCTCTCCGTTAGGGTCTATCGGAACACAAGACCCGAACTGGCAAGCAACCAAAGCGACCGTAAGAGAACGTAATGCAGCGATGTTCAATAATGAGCTTATGGCAGACATCAAGTTCTTGGTCGGTAGTCCGGGTTCAACGCAGGTCATACCTGCACACAAATATGTCCTAGCGACTGGTAGTTCCGTATTTTATGCAATGTTCTACGGTGGTTTGGCCGAATGTAAAGAAGAAATTGAAGTTCCTGATGTCGAGCCACCAGCATTTCTTACATTGCTAAAGTAAGTATTTATGTTGCATAACTAGCAGAAGATTTAGAAATTTGTATATTAATGGGGGCACATTATAGACTGTTTTATATATCTATATATACACATCCACTGAGCAATAAAAAACTCTGTAAGGGTGCCTAAAAATCTTTTTTCTCTCCACTGTTTTTATGGGAAAAGTCGTGGGGACTTCCCCTAAATAAAAAATTTAGTAATAAAGACTTAAGTAATAAAAATTTGTTGTTTTTGGGGGAAGCCCCACTTTTATGTCATATTATAAGACTGTAGATATCATTTGTTTTTTATCGTTTCAGATATTTATACTGTGACGAAATTCAGTTAGAAGCCGATACAGTTTTATCCACATTGTACGTAGCGAAAAAGTACATAGTTCCACATTTAGCGAGGGCGTGCGTTAATTATTTGGAAACAAGCCTGACCGCCAAAAACGCTTGTTTATTATTAAGTCAGTCTCGTTTATTCGAAGAACCCGATTTAATGCAGCGCTGCTGGGAAGTAATAGACGCTCAGGTAAGCATTACTCAGTCGATCTCTTGCGTTAATTTGACGAATTCTATTGAGTACGACGAACCACAGAAAAGACACATGAGTTTTAGTGCGGCGCAGGTGCAAAGTCTTCCATAAAATTTAATTTCGATGTGTTACCCTTTTTTTTTTTAAACTTTTGTAAACAAATTGCTTTATTTTTGTGTTTAGGCTAACTTGTAAAATTGATCGTAAATGTACCATGGGAATATTTTTAAAGATATTAAATATATGTTTGTGTAACAGATCTAGTGAATAAAATACGTATTCCAGGCCAGAAACTGCCATTTTTTATGGAATATTTTAGATGTTAGGATTGTCAAAGGCTGATTTAATATCTAGTCTTATAGGGTTACTAAATTTAAATGATTATATGTGATTTTCTTATATCATTATTGTAATGAATGCTCAATATTTTATACACATATCTTAAGTAAGCTTTTTTTTTTGTACGTTAAGTGATCAAATTGTTTAAGTAAACGGCACATTTAAAATTTAATTAAACTTTGATGTACACTTTGAACGTTTTTAAGTCTGCCGGTTACTCGCATACATTCCATTATGTTTTTAATCCACATATTTACAGCATTGATGTTGGTTAAATGTAAATAATAAATGTATGTAGTGTTGTCAATATATGGATTATAAAAACGTAAATTTGTTTATTGTATCTAATTTGATTTCACGTGCCTTTTATCCTTCCTGCTCTAAATTTTCATACATAAATCACTTATGCTTACAATTACACCAAAATATTGGGCATTTTTAGTAATAAACTGTAATTATAAATGTTTGCTTTATTAAAAAAACCACGGCAGATTTGCAAGTACAAAATGAAAACAGTAAATAGTTTAAATTGGAATATTTCAAGAAGAATAACACTATGCATCCTGTACAAAATTGTGGTCACTATGGTTATCTCTCTTAATATAAGAGATAGAGTTTCAGTTAAATTAGCAAAAAGTTGCGTATATTAGAGCTTGATTTAATCTCAATGCGTGTCTAAAAAGATTTTAATAATTGTAATTTATAGGCAGAAATGGCTCTTAAATCAGAAGGATTCGTCGACATAGACATGTCAACGTTAGAATCCGTATTGGGTCGCGAGACGCTCAATTGTAAAGAAATGGTACTGCTGGAGGCGGCACTGAATTGGGCCGCCGCCGAATGTATAAGACGCGAAATCGACCCAACGCCGCAGAATAAGAGGGCTGTGTTAGGAAACGCTTTGTATCTAGTCCGAATACCCACTATGACATTAGAAGAATTCGCGAATGGGGCTGCCCAAATAGGAATTCTAACTCAGCAAGAGACTATAGATATATTTTTCCACTTTACTGCTAACAATAAACCTACACTCGTGTATCCCACGAAACCTAGAACAGGGTTAAAATCTCAGGTATTGTCTTTTGTTTTTATCAAAACCGATTCGATTTTGTTTTGAAGTTGTTTTAATCAAAACTGATTTGTTTTTGTTTAGAAGTTGTTTTGTTCAAAACTGATTCTATTTTGTTTTGAAGTTGTTTTAATCAAAACTAATGATTTTGTATTACAGTTGTTTTTATCTAAACCGATTCAATTTTGTTTTAGGTGTGTCACCGATTTCAGTCGTGTGCCTATCGTTCAAACCAATGGAGGTACCGTGGCCGCTGCGACAGCATTCAATTCTCCGTGGATCGAAGAATATTCGTAGTGGGTTTCGGTCTGTACGGTTCGTCAAACGGTGCTGCAGACTACAACGTAAAAATAGAACTGAAACGACTCGGTCGTGTACTAGCAGAAAACAGCACGAAATTTTTCTCCGACGGCTCTAGCAATACTTTCCACGTCTATTTCGATAATCCGATACAAATCGAACCGGAATCGTTTTACACGGCATCCGCCGTTTTGGACGGTGGTGAACTTAGTTATTTTGGACAGGAGGGAATGAGTGAAGTTACAGTGGGAACGGTCACTTTTCAATTTCAGTGCTCCTCGGAAAGTACCAACGGCACGGGTGTACAGGGAGGTCAAATTCCTGAGCTTATATTTTACGGTCCTTCGCCGGACGAACACTGAGGACTCTTTTTATATTTAATTTTAAACTTTTTGTTTAGTAAAACTAATTTTGTGAAGTGCTGTGAATATTATCGACACTTGTGTCCCATTATTTTGTGAAGAAAATTGCAATTTTCATGGTTTAGTTGTGAGAAAAATATCAGTTCCTCGTTATAAGATGGTAGAGCTCGACATAGACTGATTGGATAATCCCAAAAAATATTTTTTCCATTAACCAAACAGTTAAGATGTTTATTTTAAAAATTTACGTATTTTTTGTTGAAGACAGCTATTCGAAATTTTAATAAATGTTTTCAACTAATAAATAACTGATAAATTTAAAATGTTGTCAGCAGCTCAGCATCTTATAATGACTTAAGTAGGGTAAATTTAGCTGCCCTGTATACTTTTGCATACATCTGATTCATGGGCGTCCACAGGGGAGGACAAACAGGGCACTTTCCCCCTACTGGAATCGAGTACTCTATTACTGACCAAATGAAAGAGGGTCAAGTTAAAAGTTGGTTAAAGTTTATTGTAATGCATTCCTGACGGAATCATTTGTGCGCAATTTTGTCTATAAGCTTTGCCCCCTCCCTGGATAATTTTCTGTGGACGCCCATGAGTCGATGACTCAACTTCTGAATTCAATTCACGAGGAATTGATAGCAAAGCCACACGAGTATTCCAAAAATGTTGTGTTCAAAATGATACAAAGTATTTACTATTATTGCGTTTTAAAGTAGAACTCAGAAGATATATCTTACATAGTAATTGTTTTTCTCGGAGACGTTTCGATTTGAGATAATTTTTCGAAATGTCGTACACAGTCTTTGCCTCTTAATGAATATGTTAGAAATTAGCTTATAAGAATGTGTAAACTTGACAGGTGATAAGTATAGTCATGTATTTTAACTGTAAATAAAATTAGATCTATCCTAACTAGTTTTCGATAGAGAATCGCGGCGTGCAAGTATTCAATGCAAATTTTCGATTAAAAAAATATTAAAACAGTCCAAAAAATATTAAACAGGGTTCAACAACAGGAAATAAGAGATAAATTACTTATTAAAAACTAGTAATTTTAAGTTTTTGTGAACCTTATTAATATTAATTAGATCTTGGAACTTTCCATTAAAATTAATTATGTAAATCCTTAAATCTGTTTGTTGCTTGAATTGCCATGTTTTTTGTTAATATGTTATTATGTGATATATAAATTATTTGGTAAATATATACGTTAGTAGTATTTTAAACTCATACGTAGTTTTATTGTAACCAGAACCAGAACATTTTCAGTAACAATCAGTGGTAAGCAAAAAGTTAAAAGGGGTTTCAACAAACAAGATATTAAAGAAACACTACAATCAATAATGGTTATGAAACAAATGACAGTAGATTCCTGGTGCTCAGCACTACAAAACAGTCGCAATTTTTTAATCAATTTTCAGTCAGGTTTGTAACATTGATAAGTCTCTATTCAGTTGTTTATCTATAGTAACATTGAAAAACAATTGCACTGATGAATACAGCCCCCCAGCTCAGTTTGAGGACTGCTGCTGTATATTAATACGTATTTAAGTAATTTGAAATTGTAATAGGGGTCATGTTAATGTGTGACAGTTAGTTTAACTTTAAAATTTAAAGTAACTCACCCGGTGATGGAATAGTGAGACATAAAATGTGAGTCAGCTGTAGATAAGTACGTCCTAATTCATAGCAGCAAATCTGTAGAACGTCGCTAATATCGATTAACATATCTAATAATAATTAAGCACAAATATACACTTTTGTGGTATTATTTAAGCAAATTATGAAGAAATATACTTTCTAACTAAAGGAATGCATATTTATAGTCGTCTTGGTGGCTTTTAATTTTTAACACATGAAAAACTCTTGTCAAATGTGATTATAAGAATTGAAATGAATTGAAGATTCGAATATTTCAATCAATACAACACAGAAACCTCCCAAAGTTTCATATTAAAATTTAAGATCAATTTACATAGCAATATTGGGGCTGAATTAAAAGTTCTTTAAGGATACGAGCTGTGCCTTCGGTCCTGCATGTAATATAAACACAAGCAGCATGTACATGTGTGCTTTTACGTCCCCTTGTCGCATTACTACTAAGAGCAAGGTTGAATATATTGAGGGACGTATCAATGCAACGTTGATTAAGGTGTAGCTGATTGCATAGGTTTGTTATTCCTTTCCGGGCTTTTTTTATCGTCAGTTCACGAGACTCACTGCCCATACTAACATGGAAGGCTACAAAATTCCAAGATTATTGTTTTGTAAGTAATAGGCAACTGATTTGTCATACATGGCCCCAAACTAGTGGTTCCTCCTTTGGAATCGGCAGACACGAACTGCCCGATCGCACTGCTTGCACCGTGTGCATTTTCCTCGAATTGTACCTCAGCGACGATAATATTATCTTCGAGGACAGAGCCACAGTTTGTGCAGACAGCATCTCCTCTTGCGGGATCAACCTCGATCTCAGAACTTCCGCAATTTTTACATTTGTTACCGCTCGACATACCTAAGAAATCAAACTTAAGCAAGGTCCATAACATAAATACAATTTTAAACTTACTGAATGCTGGTTTTTTGGTTGTGTAGAGGTGATTATATGCTTTAAAAAGGTGTTTAACAGATGTCAAAATAAGTTAACCTCAAATTTTCATTTAAATGTTGACATTTACGTTTGCAATAGGTTCCAACAGGTGACTCTATGTCTAGATGTAAAGTGTATTTTGGGTTGCCTATATGCAGAATTTTGGGAAAAAATTGTTGTTATTTGTAGGGTTAGACGTTTTAAACTAATACATGTTTACTGATAAATCCTTGTTGTAGCATATTTTTAGTTGTAAATAAATTCAATTTATAAAAAGCCTAAAATAGAGCTTTTAAATGTTGTTTTTAAATAAAAGTCATAAAATTTTTAAATACATTTATATTTATTTCAATATTCACAGATGAAATTGATTGCATAACGAATAACCATTACATGGTATTAAATAATTATAAAACGCAATCGATATCGGTGGAAACACTCGAATTTTTAGGATTATTTACAAAGGCAAAAATGCTTATATACATTATTTACACATATACAACAATTCTGAAAATTGATATATAATTTTAAGACATACAAAAGGCCTAATAAAAAGATTTTTAATAATTACATAACTTCTCTTAGATTACAGATTCGTATGATAGGTGATTATCACATTCAGTTATTTTTAAATATTTAATAGACAATGTTTATTATTATATTTACAATATAACACATATATACAATTATATAAAACAGCTTCTCCTTAAACACCTAGCCTTTTTAATTAATTACCATCTATTACAGTTTAGATACTAATACTTAAAACGGCATTTAAGAACGAAATACAACAATGCATGATATTACATTGTGATATTTATTAAATTAAAAAATACACGAAAATTAAAATTCCCAATAATTTCTCTACAAACAAAAAAGTATTGTCTATGATATTGAGATCAGTACTTTTAATATAGCAATACGAATATCTGAGAAATATATTTACAATTTTACACTAGTTTAGGTATATTTTTTTAATTCGCAATCTTTATCTGTAAACGCTGTGTTTACCACTTTTAAAAACGATGTTTGCAAAGTTTCTGATAATAAGTGGTTAATTTTAAGTATACTACTTGAAATTTTAGTTAATACTGCGAGAAATACAAGTTGTCTCAAAGACTTCAACCACCTTGATATCTCGTTTCGTTTTAAAAAGAATCTCAATAAAATAATACGAAATAACATTAACATTTCGATATTTTTTATGTCATTTTATGCCATTTTATGCAGTTTCTATCATCCTCGAATGAGAAATTGGGTTTGCTTGGGTTATTGTTTAAAACAAACGCGATATTCGAGGTGGTTTGATTCCTGGGACGTCTGCATAGCGGCACCGCCGCTGGCTTTAATTTATTTTAACCTAGAGCAGCGTTTACAGAGAGGTCACTTGTCAGACGGTGCTTTCTCGTTTGTTAACCATCAGAGGTGTATCCACCGATGGTTCTTCTTCCGTAGTAGCTAAAGGTTGCATTGGTATAGGTGGTTCTCTAGGTGGAGGCCTTGGTCTTTGTTGAGGATGAGGTCCACGATATGGTGGGACAGAATACACGTTTGGTGGTAGGTGAGCTACTGGGCCATACTGCCACTGTTGGATAGTTTGGCGTGGCAGTGTGCACTGGGGATATGGACCCATCATGTTAGGCTAAAAGTATTAAAAAAATATTAGTACACTAAGATATTTTTGAATAACTTGCGCTATGGGTATGTGGACTGTGTTCTATGAATTCCATAGATATACCTCCAGAAGATCTATCTAAAAAATGCGAAACTTTATCTTCAATACCCAAAATCGTATCAGTTCGCTCGCTCCAATTTGTCAAAAATGTATTTTTAAAGAATTAAAGATTTGGTGTGATGGAAGAAGTTAGTTAGTCGTGGATAATATATTCTTCTTAAGGAATTCTGCATGTCTTTGTGAAACAAAAGTAAAAATCTGTTGTATACTAGTTTTGCTTTCGCCAGATAATGGACTTTTGTGTACATTTTAGCAACTCCTCAAACACTCTGCATGTTTGACACAAAATATGTAAAGTTTATTGTTATTTATTTTGCAGTGAAAATAAAGCTTACATTATTTTGCAAGTAAATTAATGGTAATAAAGAATGTTGATAACATGTTAGTCAAGTCTTTTATCAAGAAAAGAGTAAGAATTAGTAGTTAATAAAAAGGTGCAATTGAATCGGTGAGATGAAAAACAGTACAAGTCCAAATTTTGAGATTTGAAACTGAAATAGCCAATCGGCTTTAAATTACATTCTTTATTGAATAAGCTTAAAAACCGTATGCTTTACATTGCCCACTGCGATAAACGACAATGACTTTATCAGCGATGAGTAGAAAAACAGTACAAGTCCGGACTTACATATACTGTTTTTCGCATAAGTAGACAGATAATTTTGTTTTGGACTTGTACTGTTTCTCATCTCACCGATTCAATTGCGAACGAAGCATGTCGAGTTTTATCAATAAGTAATTGTCAGCATTGTTTTTTTAGGGTTAAACCAAGCGTTGAAATATTTGATTTTACTGAAATGTATGCAGTATTTATTACTTTTTAGGCTTTTTTTTCTAGTTCTGACAACTGAGAGCAGAAAATTCATTAAAATTGCTACCAAATTTTTTTCTATTAAACTTACTTTGACCATTTTCTACGTCTCAGACATGGACTTTTTAATTAAACGTACCTTAAAGATTCGTTTCTGAAAGATTTACTCATTTTGTTCACGTACAAGACTTCACTGAAGCAGATCATACGGCTTACAGCACAGCCACAGACTGGCTCCGAACTTTTGTTTGTTCTGATACCTTTAAAAAGGTCTTAAGAGGCAGACAATTTCCTCAAATGAAGACTTAAAGCAAGCTCTAAACGAGTTTTGAAAAAGCTAATGGAAAAACAATCTGCGATAACTGTATTCCCCACGAATTGGCATAACGAAATTCATGGGAACTACGTTGAAAGATGAAAATATTTAAATGATTGCAACCTACCGTCCTTTAAGAGTTTAGTAGATAATTTTTTATCTGTCTTAAAGCTTCTGTGTTTTAATACGTTTGAACGTAGAAAACTACTGCTGCTTTTTTGGTCAATTATAAAGGTTGCAATTTGCTAGTAAACGTTTGTTTAACAAATTAGCAATTGTGAGCTTTGCCTTTTGGCTGATGCGAAAGATAGCAATTTGTACGTAAATTAATTATTTGTTTAAGAATTTACTAACAATAGCAATGTAAGCATGTTTGTATTAAAACGTTAATTAACGAAACTAAATTTTGTAAACGCAAATGCATTAACACTTGAAGAAGTAGAAGATAAATCTGGCTATTTATTGTGTACTATTTGGTTTATCGATTTTTCGGAATAATAGGAGTATAAATTAGTATTTTCTAAGGAAAGAAATGTTATGTTTACATGTAAATAAAGTTCTTTTAAAAAACAAAACTTCTAGTTCGTTATAGCGACAGTAATTATAAAGCAAACATGATTTTTCTACGACGAATTAATATTCATAAAATTACAGTAAATGTTGAACTTTTCTTTTGCAGTTATTGAAGGATTATTCAAGTTTATTAGACAAGTATTTTTTTTTCAGCTAAATGTAATTCATACCAAAATTTAACTTTTTCAAAGTAACGACGTCATTTGTTTTGATTAAAAAATGTAAATATGCTTGACTTAAGAAGATAGATTTGTGACCATACTTTTTGTAAAGCTAGCGTTTAATTTTGTATATTTTTATGATACTCGTGAACATAATGTGCTGCTTATCTTTATCTAACACATTAGTGATCAGTCGCATCTGTTATACGTATGTAGTATACGCTTTTAGCTACCTCTTCAGTACCAACAGAGGTCGCACTCTACATCATTTTTAGTGATTAATGAAATACCTTAAAATTTTTCTTGAAAACGGCTCACACAATTTTGTTCAAATTTTAGTATGTTATAGAGTTTATTTTTCTTAGTGTAATGCCGTTTGTCTCAACTATTTTGAAATTTAATTTACAGTTATTCAAAAAATTTAAAATTTTGAAAATTTTTCTCAAAAACGGCTCTTACGATTTTGTTCAAATTTTAGTATGTTATAGAGTTTATTTTTCTTAGTATATTGCCGTTTGTTTCAACTATTTTGAAATTTAAATTACAAAGTTATTCAAATAATTAAAAATTTTGAAAATTTTTCTCGAAAACGGCTCATACGATTTTGTTCAAATTTTAGTATGTTATAGAGTTTATTTTTCTTAGTATAATGCCGTTTGTCTCAACTATTTTGAAATGTAATTTACAAAGTTATTCAAAAAATTAAAAATTTTGAAAATTTTTCTTGAAAACGGCTCATACGATTTTGTTCAAATTCTAGTATGTTATAGAGTTTATTTTTCTTAGTATAATGCCGTTTGTCTCAACTATTTTGAAATGTAATTTACAAAGTTATTCAAAAAATTAAAAATTTTGAAAATTTTTCTCGAAAACGGCTCATACGATTTTGTTCAAATTTTAGTATGTTATAGAGTTTATTTTTCTTAGTATAATGCCGTTTGTCTCAACTATTTTGAAATTTAATTTACAAAGTTATTCAAAAAATTAAAAATTTTGAAAATTTTTCTCGAAAACGGCTCATACGATTTTATTCAAATTTTAGTATGTTATAGAGTTTATTTTTCTTAGTATAATGCCGTTTGTCTCAACTATTTTAAAATTTAATTTACAAAGTTATTCAAAAAATTAAAAATTTTGAAAATTTTTCTTGAAAACGGCTCATACGATTTTGTTCAAATTTTAGTATGTTATGGAGTTTATTTTTCTTAGTATAATGCCGTTTGTCTCAACTATTTTGAAATGTAATTTACAAAGTTATTCAAAAAATTAAAAATTTTGAAAATTTTCCTCGAAAACGGCTCATACGATTTTGTTCAAATTTTAGTATGTTATGGAGTTTATTTTTTTTAGTATAATGCCGTTTGTCTCAACTATTTTGAAATGTAATTTACAAAGTTATTCAAAAAATTAAAAATTTTGAAAATTTTTCTCGAAAACGGCTCATACGATTTTGTTCAAATTTTAGTATGTTATAGAGTTTATTTTTCTTAGTATAATGCCGTTTGTCTCAACTATTTTGAAATGTAATTTACAAAGTTATTCAAAAAATTAAAAATTTTGAAAATTTTTCTCGAAAACGGCTCATACGATTTTGTTCAAATTTTAGTATGTTATAGAGTTTATTTTTCTTAGTATAATGCCGTTTGTCTCAACTATTTTGAAATGTAATTTACAAAGTTATTCAAAAAATTAAAAATTTTGAAAATTTTTCTCGAAAACGGCTCATACGATTTTATTCAAATTTTAGTATGTTATAGAGTTTATTTTTCTTAGTATAATGCCGTTTGTCTCAACTATTTTGAAATTTAATTTACAAAGTTATTCAAAAAATTAAAAATTTTGAAATTTTTTCTCGAAAACGGCTCATACGATTTTGTTCAAATTCTAGTATGTTATAGAGTTTATTTTTCTTAGTATAATGCCGTTTAACTCAACTATTTTGAAATGTAATTTACAAAGTTATTCAAAAAATTAAAAATTTTGAAAACTTTTCTCGAAAACGGCTCATACGATTTTGTTCAAATTTTAGTATGTTATAGAGTTTATTTTTCTTAGTATAATGCCGTTTGTCTCAACTATTTTGAAATGTAATTTACAAAGTTATTCAAAAAATTAAAAATTTTGAAAATTTTTCTCGAAAACGGCTCATACGATTTTGTTCAAATTTTAGTATGTTATAGAGTTTATTTTTCTTAGTATAATGCCGTTTGTCTCAACTATTTTGAAATGTAATTTACAAAGTTATTCAAAAAATTAAAAATTTTGAAAATTTTTCTCGAAAACGGCTCATACGATTTTGTTCAAATTTTAGTATGTTATAGAGTTTATTTTTCTTAGTATAATGCCGTTTGTCTCAACTATTTTAAAATTTAATTTACAAAGTTATTCAAAAAATTAAAAATTTTGAAAATTTTTATCGAAAACGGCTCATACGATTTTGTTCAAATTTTAGTATATTATAGAGTTTATTTTTCTTAGTATAATGCCGTTTGTCTCAACTATTTTGAAATTTAATTTACAAAGTTATTCAAAAAATTAAAAATTTTGAAAATTTTTCTCGAAAACGGCTCATACGATTTTGTTCAAATTTTAGTATGATATAGAGTTTTTTTTTCTTAGTAAAATGCCGTTTGTCTCAACTATTTTGAAATGTAATTTACAAAGTTATTCAAAAAATTAAAAATTTTGAAAATTTTTCTCGAAAACGGCTCATACGATTTTGTTCAAATTCTAGTATGTTATAGAGTTTATTTTTCTTAGTATAATGCCGTTTGTCTCAACTATTTTGAAATGTAATTTACAAAGTTATTCAAAAAATTAAAAATTTTGAAAATTTTTCTCGAAAACGGCTCATACGATTTTGTTCAAATTTTAGTATGTTATAGAGTTTATTTTTCTTAGTATAATGCCGTTTGTCTCAACTATTTTGAAATGTAATTTACAAAGTTATTCAAAAAATTAAAAATTTTGAAAATTTTTCTCGAAAACGGCTCATACGATTTTGTTCAAATTTTAGTATGTTATAGAGTTTATTTTTCTTAGTATAATGCCGTTTGTCTCAACTATTTTGAAATTTAATTTAGATAGTTATTCAAAAAACTAAAAATTCGCTCGCAAAAATAAAAACATCTCGGACTACAAAAAAATTCGTAACTCCGTTATTAACCACTCGAAAATTTTGATTTGGTGTTAAAAATGTAGCTAAAAGACTGGCGCATCCAACGATGTAAACAAAGTGCAAATAAAACTCTTTTTGATATCATCCACGGCCGTCTGAAAAAGGTCCGGCAATATGCCGAGAGTTCGCTCGCAAAAATAAAAACATCTCGGTCTACAAAAAAATTCGTAACTCCGTTATTAACCACCCGAAAATTTTGATTTAGTGTTTAAAATGTAGCTAAAAGACTGGCGCATCCAACGATGTAAACAAAGTGCAAATAAAACACTTTTTGATATCATCAACGGCCGTCTGAAAAAGGTCCGGCAATATGCTGAGAGTTCGCTCGCAAAAATAAAAACATCTCGGTCTACAAAAAAATTCGTAACTCCGTTATTAACCACCCGAAAATTTTGATTTGGTGTTAAAAATGTAGCTAAAAGACTGGCGCATCCAACGATGTAAACAAAGTTATTTTTCTTAGTATAATGCCGTTTGTCTCAACTATTTTGAAATGTAATTTACAAAGTTATTCAAAAAATTAAAAATTTTGAAATTTTTTCTCGAAAACGGCTCATAAGATTTTGTTCAAATTTTAGTATGTTATAGAGTTTATTTTTCTTAGTATAATGCCGTTTGTCTCAACTATTTTAAAATTTAATTTACAAAGTTATTCAAAAAATTAAAAATTTTGAAAATTTTTATCGAAAACGGCTCATACGATTTTGTTCAAATTTTAGTATATTATAGAGTTTATTTTTCTTAGTATAATGCCGTTTGTCTCAACTATTTTGAAATTTAATTTACAAAGTTATTCAAAAAATTAAAAATTTTGAAAATTTTTCTCGAAAACGGCTCATACGATTTTGTTCAAATTTTAGTATGATATAGAGTTTTTTTTTCTTAGTAAAATGCCGTTTGTCTCAACTATTTTGAAATGTAATTTACAAAGTTATTCAAAAAATTAAAAATTTTGAAAATTTTTCTCGAAAACGGCTCATACGATTTTGTTCAAATTCTAGTATGTTATAGAGTTTATTTTTCTTAGTATAATGCCGTTTGTCTCAACTATTTTGAAATGTAATTTACAAAGTTATTCAAAAAATTAAAAATTTTGAAAATTTTTCTCGAAAACGGCTCATACGATTTTGTTCAAATTTTAGTATGTTATAGAGTTTATTTTTCTTAGTATAATGCCGTTTGTCTCAACTATTTTGAAATGTAATTTACAAAGTTATTCAAAAAATTAAAAATTTTGAAAATTTTTCTCGAAAACGGCTCATACGATTTTGTTCAAATTTTAGTATGTTATAGAGTTTATTTTTCTTAGTATAATGCCGTTTGTCTCAACTATTTTGAAATTTAATTTAGAAAGTTATTCAAAAAACTAAAAATTCGCTCGCAAAAATAAAAACATCTCGGACTACAAAAAAATTCGTAACTCCGTTATTAACCACCCGAAAATTTTGATTTGGTGTTAAAAATGTAGCTAAAAGACTGGCGCATCCAACGATGTAAACAAAGTGCAAATAAAACTCTTTTTGATATCATCCACGGCCGTCTGAAAAAGGTCCGGCAATATGCCGAGAGTTCGCTCGCAAAAATAAAAACATCTCGGTCTACAAAAAAATTCGTAACTCCGTTATTAACCACCCGAAAATTTTGATTTGGTGTTAAAAATGTAGCTAAAAGACTGGCGCATCCAACGATGTAAACAAAGTTATTTTTCTTAGTATAATGCCGTTTGTCTCAACTATTTTGAAATGTAATTTACAAAGTTATTCAAAAAATTAAAAATTTTGAAATTTTTTCTCGAAAACGGCTCATAAGATTTTGTTCAAATTTTAGTATGTTATAGAGTTTATTTTTCTTAGTATAATGCCGTTTGTCTCAACTATTTTAAAATTTAATTTACAAAGTTATTCAAAAAATTAAAAATTTTGAAAATTTTTATCGAAAACGGCTCATACGATTTTGTTCAAATTTTAGTATATTATAGAGTTTATTTTTCTTAGTATTCAACTATTTTGAAATTTAATTTAGATAGTTATTCAAAAAACTAAAAATTCGCTCGCAAAAATAAAAACATCTCGGACTACAAAAAAATTCGTAACTCCGTTATTAACCACTCGAAAATTTTGATTTGGTGTTAAAAATGTAGCTAAAAGACTGGCGCATCCAACGATGTAAACAAAGTGCAAATAAAACTCCTTTTGATATCATCCACGGCCGTCTGAAAAAGGTCCGGCAATATGCCGAGAGTTCGCTCGCAAAAATAAAAACATCTCGGTCTACAAAAAAATTCGTAACTCCGTTATTAACCACCCGAAAATTTTGATTTAGTGTTTAAAATGTAGCTAAAAGACTGGCGCATCCAACGATGTAAACAAAGTGCAAATAAAACACTTTTTGATATCATCAACGGCCGTCTGAAAAAGGTCCGGCAATATGCTGAGAGTTCGCTCGCAAAAATAAAAACATCTCGGTCTACAAAAAAATTCGTAACTCCGTTATTAACCACCCGAAAATTTTGATTTGGTGTTAAAAATGTAGCTAAAAGACTGGCGCATCCAACGATGTAAACAAAGTTATTTTTCTTAGTATAATGCCGTTTGTCTCAACTATTTTGAAATGTAATTTACAAAGTTATTCAAAAAATTAAAAATTTTGAAATTTTTTCTCGAAAACGGCTCATAAGATTTTGTTCAAATTTTAGTATGTTATAGAGTTTATTTTTCTTAGTATAATGCCGTTTGTCTCAACTATTTTAAAATTTAATTTACAAAGTTATTCAAAAAATTAAAAATTTTGAAAATTTTTATCGAAAACGGCTCATACGATTTTGTTCAAATTTTAGTATATTATAGAGTTTATTTTTCTTAGTATAATGCCGTTTGTCTCAACTATTTTGAAATTTAATTTACAAAGTTATTCAAAAAATTAAAAATTTTGAAAATTTTTCTCGAAAACGGCTCATACGATTTTGTTCAAATTTTAGTATGATATAGAGTTTTTTTTTCTTAGTAAAATGCCGTTTGTCTCAACTATTTTGAAATGTAATTTACAAAGTTATTCAAAAAATTAAAAATTTTGAAAATTTTTCTCGAAAACGGCTCATACGATTTTGTTCAAATTCTAGTATGTTATAGAGTTTATTTTTCTTAGTATAATGCCGTTTGTCTCAACTATTTTGAAATGTAATTTACAAAGTTATTCAAAAAATTAAAAATTTTGAAAATTTTTCTCGAAAACGGCTCATACGATTTTGTTCAAATTTTAGTATGTTATAGAGTTTATTTTTCTTAGTATAATGCCGTTTGTCTCAACTATTTTGAAATGTAATTTACAAAGTTATTCAAAAAATTAAAAATTTTGAAAATTTTTCTCGAAAACGGCTCATACGATTTTGTTCAAATTTTAGTATGTTATAGAGTTTATTTTTCTTAGTATAATGCCGTTTGTCTCAACTATTTTGAAATTTAATTTAGAAAGTTATTCAAAAAACTAAAAATTCGCTCGCAAAAATAAAAACATCTCGGACTACAAAAAAATTCGTAACTCCGTTATTAACCACCCGAAAATTTTGATTTGGTGTTAAAAATGTAGCTAAAAGACTGGCGCATCCAACGATGTAAACAAAGTGCAAATAAAACTCTTTTTGATATCATCCACGGCCGTCTGAAAAAGGTCCGGCAATATGCCGAGAGTTCGCTCGCAAAAATAAAAACATCTCGGTCTACAAAAAAATTCGTAACTCCGTTATTAACCACCCGAAAATTTTGATTTGGTGTTAAAAATGTAGCTAAAAGACTGGCGCATCCAACGATGTAAACAAAGTTATTTTTCTTAGTATAATGCCGTTTGTCTCAACTATTTTGAAATGTAATTTACAAAGTTATTCAAAAAATTAAAAATTTTGAAATTTTTTCTCGAAAACGGCTCATAAGATTTTGTTCAAATTTTAGTATGTTATAGAGTTTATTTTTCTTAGTATAATGCCGTTTGTCTCAACTATTTTAAAATTTAATTTACAAAGTTATTCAAAAAATTAAAAATTTTGAAAATTTTTATCGAAAACGGCTCATACGATTTTGTTCAAATTTTAGTATATTATAGAGTTTATTTTTCTTAGTATAATGCCGTTTGTCTCAACTATTTTGAAATTTAATTTACAAAGTTATTCAAAAAATTAAAAATTTTGAAAATTTTTCTCGAAAACGGCTCATACGATTTTGTTCAAATTTTAGTATGATATAGAGTTTTTTTTTCTTAGTAAAATGCCGTTTGTCTCAACTATTTTGAAATGTAATTTACAAAGTTATTCAAAAAATTAAAAATTTTGAAAATTTTTCTCGAAAACGGCTCATACGATTTTGTTCAAATTCTAGTATGTTATAGAGTTTATTTTTCTTAGTATAATGCCGTTTGTCTCAACTATTTTGAAATGTAATTTACAAAGTTATTCAAAAAATTAAAAATTTTGAAAATTTTTCTCGAAAACGGCTCATACGATTTTGTTCAAATTTTAGTATGTTATAGAGTTTATTTTTCTTAGTATAATGCCGTTTGTCTCAACTATTTTGAAATGTAATTTACAAAGTTATTCAAAAAATTAAAAATTTTGAAAATTTTTCTCGAAAACGGCTCATACGATTTTGTTCAAATTTTAGTATGTTATAGAGTTTATTTTTCTTAGTATAATGCCGTTTGTCTCAACTATTTTGAAATTTAATTTAGAAAGTTATTCAAAAAACTAAAAATTCGCTCGCAAAAATAAAAACATCTCGGACTACAAAAAAATTCGTAACTCCGTTATTAACCACCCGAAAATTTTGATTTAGTGTTTAAAATGTAGCTAAAAGACTGGCGCATCCAACGATGTAAACAAAGTGCAAATAAAACTCTTTTTGATATCATCCACGGCCGTCTGAAAAAGGTCCGGCAATATGCCGAGAGTTCGCTCGCAAAAATAAAAACATCTCGGTCTACAAAAAAATTCGTAACTCCGTTATTAACCACCCGAAAATTTTGATTTGGTGTTAAAAATGTAGCTAAAAGACTGGCGCATCCAACGATGTAAACAAAGTTATTTTTCTTAGTATAATGCCGTTTGTCTCAACTATTTTGAAATGTAATTTACAAAGTTATTCAAAAAATTAAAAATTTTGAAATTTTTTCTCGAAAACGGCTCATAAGATTTTGTTCAAATTTTAGTATGTTATAGAGTTTATTTTTCTTAGTATAATGCCGTTTGTCTCAACTATTTTAAAATTTAATTTACAAAGTTATTCAAAAAATTAAAAATTTTGAAAATTTTTATCGAAAACGGCTCATACGATTTTGTTCAAATTTTAGTATATTATAGAGTTTATTTTTCTTAGTATTCAACTATTTTGAAATTTAATTTAGATAGTTATTCAAAAAACTAAAAATTCGCTCGCAAAAATAAAAACATCTCGGACTACAAAAAAATTCGTAACTCCGTTATTAACCACTCGAAAATTTTGATTTGGTGTTAAAAATGTAGCTAAAAGACTGGCGCATCCAACGATGTAAACAAAGTGCAAATAAAACTCCTTTTGATATCATCCACGGCCGTCTGAAAAAGGTCCGGCAATATGCCGAGAGTTCGCTCGCAAAAATAAAAACATCTCGGTCTACAAAAAAATTCGTAACTCCGTTATTAACCACCCGAAAATTTTGATTTAGTGTTTAAAATGTAGCTAAAAGACTGGCGCATCCAACGATGTAAACAAAGTGCAAATAAAACACTTTTTGATATCATCAACGGCCGTCTGAAAAAGGTCCGGCAATATGCTGAGAGTTCGCTCGCAAAAATAAAAACATCTCGGTCTACAAAAAAATTCGTAACTCCGTTATTAACCACCCGAAAATTTTGATTTGGTGTTAAAAATGTAGCTAAAAGACTGGCGCATCCAACGATGTAAACAAAGTTATTTTTCTTAGTATAATGCCGTTTGTCTCAACTATTTTGAAATGTAATTTACAAAGTTATTCAAAAAATTAAAAATTTTGAAATTTTTTCTCGAAAACGGCTCATAAGATTTTGTTCAAATTTTAGTATGTTATAGAGTTTATTTTTCTTAGTATAATGCCGTTTGTCTCAACTATTTTAAAATTTAATTTACAAAGTTATACAAAAAATTAAAAATTTTGAAAATTTTTATCGAAAACGGCTCATACGATTTTGTTCAAATTTTAGTATATTATAGAGTTTATTTTTCTTAGTATAATGCCGTTTGTCTCAACTATTTTGAAATTTAATTTACAAAGTTATTCAAAAAATTAAAAATTTTGAAAATTTTTCTCGAAAACGGCTCATACGATTTTGTTCAAATTTTAGTATGATATAGAGTTTTTTTTTCTTAGTAAAATGCCGTTTGTCTCAACTATTTTGAAATGTAATTTACAAAGTTATTCAAAAAATTAAAAATTTTGAAAATTTTTCTCGAAAACGGCTCATACGATTTTGTTCAAATTCTAGTATGTTATAGAGTTTATTTTTCTTAGTATAATGCCGTTTGTCTCAACTATTTTGAAATGTAATTTACAAAGTTATTCAAAAAATTAAAAATTTTGAAAATTTTTCTCGAAAACGGCTCATACGATTTTGTTCAAATTTTAGTATGTTATAGAGTTTATTTTTCTTAGTATAATGCCGTTTGTCTCAACTATTTTGAAATGTAATTTACAAAGTTATTCAAAAAATTAAAAATTTTGAAAATTTTTCTCGAAAACGGCTCATACGATTTTGTTCAAATTTTAGTATGTTATAGAGTTTATTTTTCTTAGTATAATGCCGTTTGTCTCAACTATTTTGAAATTTAATTTAGAAAGTTATTCAAAAAACTAAAAATTCGCTCGCAAAAATAAAAACATCTCGGACTACAAAAAAATTCGTAACTCCGTTATTAACCACCCGAAAATTTTGATTTGGTGTTAAAAATGTAGCTAAAAGACTGGCGCATCCAACGATGTAAACAAAGTGCAAATAAAACTCTTTTTGATATCATCCACGGCCGTCTGAAAAAGGTCCGGCAATATGCCGAGAGTTCGCTCGCAAAAATAAAAACATCTCGGTCTACAAAAAAATTCGTAACTCCGTTATTAACCACCCGAAAATTTTGATTTGGTGTTAAAAATGTAGCTAAAAGACTGGCGCATCCAACGATGTAAACAAAGTTATTTTTCTTAGTATAATGCCGTTTGTCTCAACTATTTTGAAATGTAATTTACAAAGTTATTCAAAAAATTAAAAATTTTGAAATTTTTTCTCGAAAACGGCTCATAAGATTTTGTTCAAATTTTAGTATGTTATAGAGTTTATTTTTCTTAGTATAATGCCGTTTGTCTCAACTATTTTAAAATTTAATTTACAAAGTTATTCAAAAAATTAAAAATTTTGAAAATTTTTATCGAAAACGGCTCATACGATTTTGTTCAAATTTTAGTATATTATAGAGTTTATTTTTCTTAGTATTCAACTATTTTGAAATTTAATTTAGATAGTTATTCAAAAAACTAAAAATTCGCTCGCAAAAATAAAAACATCTCGGACTACAAAAAAATTCGTAACTCCGTTATTAACCACTCGAAAATTTTGATTTGGTGTTAAAAATGTAGCTAAAAGACTGGCGCATCCAACGATGTAAACAAAGTGCAAATAAAACTCTTTTTGATATCATCCACGGCCGTCTGAAAAAGGTCCGGCAATATGCCGAGAGTTCGCTCGCAAAAATAAAAACATCTCGGTCTACAAAAAAATTCGTAACTCCGTTATTAACCACCCGAAAATTTTGATTTAGTGTTTAAAATGTAGCTAAAAGACTGGCGCATCCAACGATGTAAACAAAGTGCAAATAAAACACTTTTTGATATCATCAACGGCCGTCTGAAAAAGGTCCGGCAATATGCTGAGAGTTCGCTCGCAAAAATAAAAACATCTCGGTCTACAAAAAAATTCGTAACTCCGTTATTAACCACCCGAAAATTTTGATTTGGTGTTAAAAATGTAGCTAAAAGACTGGCGCATCCAACGATGTAAACAAAGTTATTTTTCTTAGTATAATGCCGTTTGTCTCAACTATTTTGAAATGTAATTTACAAAGTTATTCAAAAAATTAAAAATTTTGAAATTTTTTCTCGAAAACGGCTCATAAGATTTTGTTCAAATTTTAGTATGTTATAGAGTTTATTTTTCTTAGTATAATGCCGTTTGTCTCAACTATTTTAAAATTTAATTTACAAAGTTATTCAAAAAATTAAAAATTTTGAAAATTTTTATCGAAAACGGCTCATACGATTTTGTTCAAATTTTAGTATATTATAGAGTTTATTTTTCTTAGTATAATGCCGTTTGTCTCAACTATTTTGAAATTTAATTTACAAAGTTATTCAAAAAATTAAAAATTTTGAAAATTTTTCTCGAAAACGGCTCATACGATTTTGTTCAAATTTTAGTATGATATAGAGTTTTTTTTTCTTAGTAAAATGCCGTTTGTCTCAACTATTTTGAAATGTAATTTACAAAGTTATTCAAAAAATTAAAAATTTTGAAAATTTTTCTCGAAAACGGCTCATACGATTTTGTTCAAATTCTAGTATGTTATAGAGTTTATTTTTCTTAGTATAATGCCGTTTGTCTCAACTATTTTGAAATGTAATTTACAAAGTTATTCAAAAAATTAAAAATTTTGAAAATTTTTCTCGAAAACGGCTCATACGATTTTGTTCAAATTTTAGTATGTTATAGAGTTTATTTTTCTTAGTATAATGCCGTTTGTCTCAACTATTTTGAAATGTAATTTACAAAGTTATTCAAAAAATTAAAAATTTTGAAAATTTTTCTCGAAAACGGCTCATACGATTTTGTTCAAATTTTAGTATGTTATAGAGTTTATTTTTCTTAGTATAATGCCGTTTGTCTCAACTATTTTGAAATTTAATTTAGAAAGTTATTCAAAAAACTAAAAATTCGCTCGCAAAAATAAAAACATCTCGGACTACAAAAAAATTCGTAACTCCGTTATTAACCACCCGAAAATTTTGATTTGGTGTTAAAAATGTAGCTAAAAGACTGGCGCATCCAACGATGTAAACAAAGTGCAAATAAAACTCTTTTTGATATCATCCACGGCCGTCTGAAAAAGGTCCGGCAATATGCCGAGAGTTCGCTCGCAAAAATAAAAACATCTCGGTCTACAAAAAAATTCGTAACTCCGTTATTAACCACCCGAAAATTTTGATTTGGTGTTAAAAATGTAGCTAAAAGACTGGCGCATCCAACGATGTAAACAAAGTTATTTTTCTTAGTATAATGCCGTTTGTCTCAACTATTTTGAAATGTAATTTACAAAGTTATTCAAAAAATTAAAAATTTTGAAATTTTTTCTCGAAAACGGCTCATAAGATTTTGTTCAAATTTTAGTATGTTATAGAGTTTATTTTTCTTAGTATAATGCCGTTTGTCTCAACTATTTTAAAATTTAATTTACAAAGTTATTCAAAAAATTAAAAATTTTGAAAATTTTTATCGAAAACGGCTCATACGATTTTGTTCAAATTTTAGTATATTATAGAGTTTATTTTTCTTAGTATAATGCCGTTTGTCTCAACTATTTTGAAATTTAATTTACAAAGTTATTCAAAAAATTAAAAATTTTGAAAATTTTTCTCGAAAACGGCTCATACGATTTTGTTCAAATTTTAGTATGATATAGAGTTTTTTTTTCTTAGTAAAATGCCGTTTGTCTCAACTATTTTGAAATGTAATTTACAAAGTTATTCAAAAAATTAAAAATTTTGAAAATTTTTCTCGAAAACGGCTCATACGATTTTGTTCAAATTCTAGTATGTTATAGAGTTTATTTTTCTTAGTATAATGCCGTTTGTCTCAACTATTTTGAAATGTAATTTACAAAGTTATTCAAAAAATTAAAAATTTTGAAAATTTTTCTCGAAAACGGCTCATACGATTTTGTTCAAATTTTAGTATGTTATAGAGTTTATTTTTCTTAGTATAATGCCGTTTGTCTCAACTATTTTGAAATGTAATTTACAAAGTTATTCAAAAAATTAAAAATTTTGAAAATTTTTCTCGAAAACGGCTCATACGATTTTGTTCAAATTTTAGTATGTTATAGAGTTTATTTTTCTTAGTATAATGCCGTTTGTCTCAACTATTTTGAAATTTAATTTAGAAAGTTATTCAAAAAACTAAAAATTCGCTCGCAAAAATAAAAACATCTCGGACTACAAAAAAATTCGTAACTCCGTTATTAACCACTCGAAAATTTTGATTTAGTGTTTAAAATGTAGCTAAAAGACTGGCGCATCCAACGATGTAAACAAAGTGCAAATAAAACTCTTTTTGATATCATCCACGGCCGTCTGAAAAAGGTCCGGCAATATGCCGAGAGTTCGCTCGCAAAAATAAAAACATCTCGGTCTACAAAAAAATTCGTAACTCCGTTATTAACCACCCGAAAATTTTGATTTAGTGTTTAAAATGTAGCTAAAAGACTGGCGCATCCAACGATGTAAACAAAGTGCAAATAAAACACTTTTTGATATCATCAACGGCCGTCTGAAAAAGGTCCGGCAATATGCTGAGAGTTCGCTCGCAAAAATAAAAACATCTCGGTCTACAAAAAAATTCGTAACTCCGTTATTAACCACCCGAAAATTTTGATTTGGTGTTAAAAATGTAGCTAAAAGACTGGCGCATCCAACGATGTAAACAAAGTTATTTTTCTTAGTATAATGCCGTTTGTCTCAACTATTTTGAAATGTAATTTACAAAGTTATTCAAAAAATTAAAAATTTTGAAATTTTTTCTCGAAAACGGCTCATAAGATTTTGTTCAAATTTTAGTATGTTATAGAGTTTATTTTTCTTAGTATAATGCCGTTTGTCTCAACTATTTTAAAATTTAATTTACAAAGTTATTCAAAAAATTAAAAATTTTGAAAATTTTTATCGAAAACGGCTCATACGATTTTGTTCAAATTTTAGTATATTATAGAGTTTATTTTTCTTAGTATAATGCCGTTTGTCTCAACTATTTTGAAATTTAATTTACAAAGTTATTCAAAAAATTAAAAATTTTGAAAATTTTTCTCGAAAACGGCTCATACGATTTTGTTCAAATTTTAGTATGATATAGAGTTTTTTTTTCTTAGTAAAATGCCGTTTGTCTCAACTATTTTGAAATGTAATTTACAAAGTTATTCAAAAAATTAAAAATTTTGAAAATTTTTCTCGAAAACGGCTCATACGATTTTGTTCAAATTCTAGTATGTTATAGAGTTTATTTTTCTTAGTATAATGCCGTTTGTCTCAACTATTTTGAAATGTAATTTACAAAGTTATTCAAAAAATTAAAAATTTTGAAAATTTTTCTCGAAAACGGCTCATACGATTTTGTTCAAATTTTAGTATGTTATAGAGTTTATTTTTCTTAGTATAATGCCGTTTGTCTCAACTATTTTGAAATGTAATTTACAAAGTTATTCAAAAAATTAAAAATTTTGAAAATTTTTCTCGAAAACGGCTCATACGATTTTGTTCAAATTTTAGTATGTTATAGAGTTTATTTTTCTTAGTATAATGCCGTTTGTCTCAACTATTTTGAAATTTAATTTAGATAGTTATTCAAAAAACTAAAAATTCGCTCGCAAAAATAAAAACATCTCGGACTACAAAAAAATTCGTAACTCCGTTATTAACCACTCGAAAATTTTGATTTGGTGTTAAAAATGTAGCTAAAAGACTGGCGCATCCAACGATGTAAACAAAGTGCAAATAAAACTCTTTTTGATATCATCCACGGCCGTCTGAAAAAGGTCCGGCAATATGCCGAGAGTTCGCTCGCAAAAATAAAAACATCTCGGTCTACAAAAAAATTCGTAACTCCGTTATTAACCACCCGAAAATTTTGATTTAGTGTTTAAAATGTAGCTAAAAGACTGGCGCATCCAACGATGTAAACAAAGTGCAAATAAAACACTTTTTGATATCATCAACGGCCGTCTGAAAAAGGTCCGGCAATATGCTGAGAGTTCGCTCGCAAAAATAAAAACATCTCGGTCTACAAAAAAATTCGTAACTCCGTTATTAACCACCCGAAAATTTTGATTTGGTGTTAAAAATGTAGCTAAAAGACTGGCGCATCCAACGATGTAAACAAAGTTATTTTTCTTAGTATAATGCCGTTTGTCTCAACTATTTTGAAATGTAATTTACAAAGTTATTCAAAAAATTAAAAATTTTGAAATTTTTTCTCGAAAACGGCTCATAAGATTTTGTTCAAATTTTAGTATGTTATAGAGTTTATTTTTCTTAGTATAATGCCGTTTGTCTCAACTATTTTAAAATTTAATTTACAAAGTTATTCAAAAAATTAAAAATTTTGAAAATTTTTATTGAAAACGGCTCATACGATTTTGTTCAAATTTTAGTATATTATAGAGTTTATTTTTCTTAGTATAATGCCGTTTGTCTCAACTATTTTGAAATTTAATTTACAAAGTTATTCAAAAAATTAAAAATTTTGAAAATTTTTCTCGAAAACGGCTCATACGATTTTGTTCAAATTTTAGTATGATATAGAGTTTTTTTTTCTTAGTAAAATGCCGTTTGTCTCAACTATTTTGAAATGTAATTTACAAAGTTATTCAAAAAATTAAAAATTTTGAAAATTTTTCTCGAAAACGGCTCATACGATTTTGTTCAAATTCTAGTATGTTATAGAGTTTATTTTTCTTAGTATAATGCCGTTTGTCTCAACTATTTTGAAATGTAATTTACAAAGTTATTCAAAAAATTAAAAATTTTGAAAATTTTTCTCGAAAACGGCTCATACGATTTTGTTCAAATTTTAGTATGTTATAGAGTTTATTTTTCTTAGTATAATGCCGTTTGTCTCAACTATTTTGAAATGTAATTTACAAAGTTATTCAAAAAATTAAAAATTTTGAAAATTTTTCTCGAAAACGGCTCATACGATTTTGTTCAAATTTTAGTATGTTATAGAGTTTATTTTTCTTAGTATAATGCCGTTTGTCTCAACTATTTTGAAATTTAATTTAGAAAGTTATTCAAAAAACTAAAAATTCGCTCGCAAAAATAAAAACATCTCGGACTACAAAAAAATTCGTAACTCCGTTATTAACCACCCGAAAATTTTGATTTGGTGTTAAAAATGTAGCTAAAAGACTGGCGCATCCAACGATGTAAACAAAGTGCAAATAAAACTCTTTTTGATATCATCCACGGCCGTCTGAAAAAGGTCCGGCAATATGCCGAGAGTTCGCTCGCAAAAATAAAAACATCTCGGTCTACAAAAAAATTCGTAACTCCGTTATTAACCACCCGAAAATTTTGATTTGGTGTTAAAAATGTAGCTAAAAGACTGGCGCATCCAACGATGTAAACAAAGTTATTTTTCTTAGTATAATGCCGTTTGTCTCAACTATTTTGAAATGTAATTTACAAAGTTATTCAAAAAATTAAAAATTTTGAAATTTTTTCTCGAAAACGGCTCATAAGATTTTGTTCAAATTTTAGTATGTTATAGAGTTTATTTTTCTTAGTATAATGCCGTTTGTCTCAACTATTTTAAAATTTAATTTACAAAGTTATTCAAAAAATTAAAAATTTTGAAAATTTTTATCGAAAACGGCTCATACGATTTTGTTCAAATTTTAGTATATTATAGAGTTTATTTTTCTTAGTATTCAACTATTTTGAAATTTAATTTAGATAGTTATTCAAAAAACTAAAAATTCGCTCGCAAAAATAAAAACATCTCGGACTACAAAAAAATTCGTAACTCCGTTATTAACCACTCGAAAATTTTGATTTGGTGTTAAAAATGTAGCTAAAAGACTGGCGCATCCAACGATGTAAACAAAGTGCAAATAAAACTCTTTTTGATATCATCCACGGCCGTCTGAAAAAGGTCCGGCAATATGCCGAGAGTTCGCTCGCAAAAATAAAAACATCTCGGTCTACAAAAAAATTCGTAACTCCGTTATTAACCACCCGAAAATTTTGATTTAGTGTTTAAAATGTAGCTAAAAGACTGGCGCATCCAACGATGTAAACAAAGTGCAAATAAAACACTTTTTGATATCATCAACGGCCGTCTGAAAAAGGTCCGGCAATATGCTGAGAGTTCGCTCGCAAAAATAAAAACATCTCGGTCTACAAAAAAATTCGTAACTCCGTTATTAACCACCCGAAAATTTTGATTTGGTGTTAAAAATGTAGCTAAAAGACTGGCGCATCCAACGATGTAAACAAAGTTATTTTTCTTAGTATAATGCCGTTTGTCTCAACTATTTTGAAATGTAATTTACAAAGTTATTCAAAAAATTAAAAATTTTGAAATTTTTTCTCGAAAACGGCTCATAAGATTTTGTTCAAATTTTAGTATGTTATAGAGTTTATTTTTCTTAGTATAATGCCGTTTGTCTCAACTATTTTAAAATTTAATTTACAAAGTTATTCAAAAAATTAAAAATTTTGAAAATTTTTATTGAAAACGGCTCATACGATTTTGTTCAAATTTTAGTATATTATAGAGTTTATTTTTCTTAGTATAATGCCGTTTGTCTCAACTATTTTGAAATTTAATTTACAAAGTTATTCAAAAAATTAAAAATTTTGAAAATTTTTCTCGAAAACGGCTCATACGATTTTGTTCAAATTTTAGTATGATATAGAGTTTTTTTTTCTTAGTAAAATGCCGTTTGTCTCAACTATTTTGAAATGTAATTTACAAAGTTATTCAAAAAATTAAAAATTTTGAAAATTTTTCTCGAAAACGGCTCATACGATTTTGTTCAAATTCTAGTATGTTATAGAGTTTATTTTTCTTAGTATAATGCCGTTTGTCTCAACTATTTTGAAATGTAATTTACAAAGTTATTCAAAAAATTAAAAATTTTGAAAATTTTTCTCGAAAACGGCTCATACGATTTTGTTCAAATTTTAGTATGTTATAGAGTTTATTTTTCTTAGTATAATGCCGTTTGTCTCAACTATTTTGAAATGTAATTTACAAAGTTATTCAAAAAATTAAAAATTTTGAAAATTTTTCTCGAAAACGGCTCATACGATTTTGTTCAAATTTTAGTATGTTATAGAGTTTATTTTTCTTAGTATAATGCCGTTTGTCTCAACTATTTTGAAATTTAATTTAGAAAGTTATTCAAAAAACTAAAAATTCGCTCGCAAAAATAAAAACATCTCGGACTACAAAAAAATTCGTAACTCCGTTATTAACCACCCGAAAATTTTGATTTGGTGTTAAAAATGTAGCTAAAAGACTGGCGCATCCAACGATGTAAACAAAGTGCAAATAAAACTCTTTTTGATATCATCCACGGCCGTCTGAAAAAGGTCCGGCAATATGCCGAGAGTTCGCTCGCAAAAATAAAAACATCTCGGTCTACAAAAAAATTCGTAACTCCGTTATTAACCACCCGAAAATTTTGATTTGGTGTTAAAAATGTAGCTAAAAGACTGGCGCATCCAACGATGTAAACAAAGTTATTTTTCTTAGTATAATGCCGTTTGTCTCAACTATTTTGAAATGTAATTTACAAAGTTATTCAAAAAATTAAAAATTTTGAATTTTTTTCTCGAAAACGGCTCATAAGATTTTGTTCAAATTTTAGTATGTTATAGAGTTTATTTTTCTTAGTATAATGCCGTTTGTCTCAACTATTTTAAAATTTAATTTACAAAGTTATTCAAAAAATTAAAAATTTTGAAAATTTTTATCGAAAACGGCTCATACGATTTTGTTCAAATTTTAGTATATTATAGAGTTTATTTTTCTTAGTATAATGCCGTTTGTCTCAACTATTTTGAAATTTAATTTACAAAGTTATTCAAAAAATTAAAAATTTTGAAAATTTTTCTCGAAAACGGCTCATACGATTTTGTTCAAATTTTAGTATGATATAGAGTTTTTTTTTCTTAGTAAAATGCCGTTTGTCTCAACTATTTTGAAATGTAATTTACAAAGTTATTCAAAAAATTAAAAATTTTGAAAATTTTTCTCGAAAACGGCTCATACGATTTTGTTCAAATTCTAGTATGTTATAGAGTTTATTTTTCTTAGTATAATGCCGTTTGTCTCAACTATTTTGAAATGTAATTTACAAAGTTATTCAAAAAATTAAAAATTTTGAAAATTTTTCTCGAAAACGGCTCATACGATTTTGTTCAAATTTTAGTATGTTATAGAGTTTATTTTTCTTAGTATAATGCCGTTTGTCTCAACTATTTTGAAATGTAATTTACAAAGTTATTCAAAAAATTAAAAATTTTGAAAATTTTTCTCGAAAACGGCTCATACGATTTTGTTCAAATTTTAGTATGTTATAGAGTTTATTTTTCTTAGTATAATGCCGTTTGTCTCAACTATTTTGAAATTTAATTTAGAAAGTTATTCAAAAAACTAAAAATTCGCTCGCAAAAATAAAAACATCTCGGACTACAAAAAAATTCGTAACTCCGTTATTAACCACTCGAAAATTTTGATTTGGTGTTAAAAATGTAGCTAAAAGACTGGCGCATCCAACGATGTAAACAAAGTGCAAATAAAACTCTTTTTGATATCATCCACGGCCGTCTGAAAAAGGTCCGGCAATATGCCGAGAGTTCGCTCGCAAAAATAAAAACATCTCGGTCTACAAAAAAATTCGTAACTCCGTTATTAACCACCCGAAAATTTTGATTTAGTGTTTAAAATGTAGCTAAAAGACTGGCGCATCCAACGATGTAAACAAAGTGCAAATAAAACACTTTTTGATATCATCAACGGCCGTCTGAAAAAGGTCCGGCAATATGCTGAGAGTTCGCTCGCAAAAATAAAAACATCTCGGTCTACAAAAAAATTCGTAACTCCGTTATTAACCACCCGAAAATTTTGATTTGGTGTTAAAAATGTAGCTAAAAGACTGGCGCATCCAACGATGTAAACAAAGTTATTTTTCTTAGTATAATGCCGTTTGTCTCAACTATTTTGAAATGTAATTTACAAAGTTATTCAAAAAATTAAAAATTTTGAAATTTTTTCTCGAAAACGGCTCATAAGATTTTGTTCAAATTTTAGTATGATATAGAGTTTTTTTTTCTTAGTAAAATGCCGTTTGTCTCAACTATTTTGAAATGTAATTTACAAAGTTATTCAAAAAATTAAAAATTTTGAAAATTTTTCTCGAAAACGGCTCATACGATTTTGTTCAAATTCTAGTATGTTATAGAGTTTATTTTTCTTAGTATAATGCCGTTTGTCTCAACTATTTTGAAATGTAATTTACAAAGTTATTCAAAAAATTAAAAATTTTGAAAATTTTTCTCGAAAACGGCTCATACGATTTTGTTCAAATTTTAGTATGTTATAGAGTTTATTTTTCTTAGTATAATGCCGTTTGTCTCAACTATTTTGAAATGTAATTTACAAAGTTATTCAAAAAATTAAAAATTTTGAAAATTTTTCTCGAAAACGGCTCATACGATTTTGTTCAAATTTTAGTATGTTATAGAGTTTATTTTTCTTAGTATAATGCCGTTTGTCTCAACTATTTTGAAATTTAATTTAGATAGTTATTCAAAAAACTAAAAATTCGCTCGCAAAAATAAAAACATCTCGGACTACAAAAAAATTCGTAACTCCGTTATTAACCACTCGAAAATTTTGATTTGGTGTTAAAAATGTAGCTAAAAGACTGGCGCATCCAACGATGTAAACAAAGTGCAAATAAAACTCTTTTTGATATCATCCACGGCCGTCTGAAAAAGGTCCGGCAATATGCCGAGAGTTCGCTCGCAAAAATAAAAACATCTCGGTCTACAAAAAAATTCGTAACTCCGTTATTAACCACCCGAAAATTTTGATTTAGTGTTTAAAATGTAGCTAAAAGACTGGCGCATCCAACGATGTAAACAAAGTGCAAATAAAACACTTTTTGATATCATCAACGGCCGTCTGAAAAAGGTCCGGCAATATGCTGAGAGTTCGCTCGCAAAAATAAAAACATCTCGGTCTACAAAAAAATTCGTAACTCCGTTATTAACCACCCGAAAATTTTGATTTGGTGTTAAAAATGTAGCTAAAAGACTGGCGCATCCAACGATGTAAACAAAGTTATTTTTCTTAGTATAATGCCGTTTGTCTCAACTATTTTGAAATGTAATTTACAAAGTTATTCAAAAAATTAAAAATTTTGAAATTTTTTCTCGAAAACGGCTCATAAGATTTTGTTCAAATTTTAGTATGTTATAGAGTTTATTTTTCTTAGTATAATGCCGTTTGTCTCAACTATTTTAAAATTTAATTTACAAAGTTATTCAAAAAATTAAAAATTTTGAAAATTTTTATTGAAAACGGCTCATACGATTTTGTTCAAATTTTAGTATATTATAGAGTTTATTTTTCTTAGTATAATGCCGTTTGTCTCAACTATTTTGAAATTTAATTTACAAAGTTATTCAAAAAATTAAAAATTTTGAAAATTTTTCTCGAAAACGGCTCATACGATTTTGTTCAAATTTTAGTATGATATAGAGTTTTTTTTTCTTAGTAAAATGCCGTTTGTCTCAACTATTTTGAAATGTAATTTACAAAGTTATTCAAAAAATTAAAAATTTTGAAAATTTTTCTCGAAAACGGCTCATACGATTTTGTTCAAATTCTAGTATGTTATAGAGTTTATTTTTCTTAGTATAATGCCGTTTGTCTCAACTATTTTGAAATGTAATTTACAAAGTTATTCAAAAAATTAAAAATTTTGAAAATTTTTCTCGAAAACGGCTCATACGATTTTGTTCAAATTTTAGTATGTTATAGAGTTTATTTTTCTTAGTATAATGCCGTTTGTCTCAACTATTTTGAAATGTAATTTACAAAGTTATTCAAAAAATTAAAAATTTTGAAAATTTTTCTCGAAAACGGCTCATACGATTTTGTTCAAATTTTAGTATGTTATAGAGTTTATTTTTCTTAGTATAATGCCGTTTGTCTCAACTATTTTGAAATTTAATTTAGAAAGTTATTCAAAAAACTAAAAATTCGCTCGCAAAAATAAAAACATCTCGGACTACAAAAAAATTCGTAACTCCGTTATTAACCACCCGAAAATTTTGATTTGGTGTTAAAAATGTAGCTAAAAGACTGGCGCATCCAACGATGTAAACAAAGTGCAAATAAAACTCTTTTTGATATCATCCACGGCCGTCTGAAAAAGGTCCGGCAATATGCCGAGAGTTCGCTCGCAAAAATAAAAACATCTCGGTCTACAAAAAAATTCGTAACTCCGTTATTAACCACCCGAAAATTTTGATTTGGTGTTAAAAATGTAGCTAAAAGACTGGCGCATCCAACGATGTAAACAAAGTTATTTTTCTTAGTATAATGCCGTTTGTCTCAACTATTTTGAAATGTAATTTACAAAGTTATTCAAAAAATTAAAAATTTTGAAATTTTTTCTCGAAAACGGCTCATAAGATTTTGTTCAAATTTTAGTATGTTATAGAGTTTATTTTTCTTAGTATAATGCCGTTTGTCTCAACTATTTTAAAATTTAATTTACAAAGTTATTCAAAAAATTAAAAATTTTGAAAATTTTTATCGAAAACGGCTCATACGATTTTGTTCAAATTTTAGTATATTATAGAGTTTATTTTTCTTAGTATTCAACTATTTTGAAATTTAATTTAGATAGTTATTCAAAAAACTAAAAATTCGCTCGCAAAAATAAAAACATCTCGGACTACAAAAAAATTCGTAACTCCGTTATTAACCACTCGAAAATTTTGATTTGGTGTTAAAAATGTAGCTAAAAGACTGGCGCATCCAACGATGTAAACAAAGTGCAAATAAAACTCTTTTTGATATCATCCACGGCCGTCTGAAAAAGGTCCGGCAATATGCCGAGAGTTCGCTCGCAAAAATAAAAACATCTCGGTCTACAAAAAAATTCGTAACTCCGTTATTAACCACCCGAAAATTTTGATTTAGTGTTTAAAATGTAGCTAAAAGACTGGCGCATCCAACGATGTAAACAAAGTGCAAATAAAACACTTTTTGATATCATCAACGGCCGTCTGAAAAAGGTCCGGCAATATGCTGAGAGTTCGCTCGCAAAAATAAAAACATCTCGGTCTACAAAAAAATTCGTAACTCCGTTATTAACCACCCGAAAATTTTGATTTGGTGTTAAAAATGTAGCTAAAAGACTGGCGCATCCAACGATGTAAACAAAGTTATTTTTCTTAGTATAATGCCGTTTGTCTCAACTATTTTGAAATGTAATTTACAAAGTTATTCAAAAAATTAAAAATTTTGAAATTTTTTCTCGAAAACGGCTCATAAGATTTTGTTCAAATTTTAGTATGTTATAGAGTTTATTTTTCTTAGTATAATGCCGTTTGTCTCAACTATTTTAAAATTTAATTTACAAAGTTATTCAAAAAATTAAAAATTTTGAAAATTTTTATTGAAAACGGCTCATACGATTTTGTTCAAATTTTAGTATATTATAGAGTTTATTTTTCTTAGTATAATGCCGTTTGTCTCAACTATTTTGAAATTTAATTTACAAAGTTATTCAAAAAATTAAAAATTTTGAAAATTTTTCTCGAAAACGGCTCATACGATTTTGTTCAAATTTTAGTATGATATAGAGTTTTTTTTTCTTAGTAAAATGCCGTTTGTCTCAACTATTTTGAAATGTAATTTACAAAGTTATTCAAAAAATTAAAAATTTTGAAAATTTTTCTCGAAAACGGCTCATACGATTTTGTTCAAATTCTAGTATGTTATAGAGTTTATTTTTCTTAGTATAATGCCGTTTGTCTCAACTATTTTGAAATGTAATTTACAAAGTTATTCAAAAAATTAAAAATTTTGAAAATTTTTCTCGAAAACGGCTCATACGATTTTGTTCAAATTTTAGTATGTTATAGAGTTTATTTTTCTTAGTATAATGCCGTTTGTCTCAACTATTTTGAAATGTAATTTACAAAGTTATTCAAAAAATTAAAAATTTTGAAAATTTTTCTCGAAAACGGCTCATACGATTTTGTTCAAATTTTAGTATGTTATAGAGTTTATTTTTCTTAGTATAATGCCGTTTGTCTCAACTATTTTGAAATTTAATTTAGAAAGTTATTCAAAAAACTAAAAATTCGCTCGCAAAAATAAAAACATCTCGGACTACAAAAAAATTCGTAACTCCGTTATTAACCACCCGAAAATTTTGATTTGGTGTTAAAAATGTAGCTAAAAGACTGGCGCATCCAACGATGTAAACAAAGTGCAAATAAAACTCTTTTTGATATCATCCACGGCCGTCTGAAAAAGGTCCGGCAATATGCCGAGAGTTCGCTCGCAAAAATAAAAACATCTCGGTCTACAAAAAAATTCGTAACTCCGTTATTAACCACCCGAAAATTTTGATTTGGTGTTAAAAATGTAGCTAAAAGACTGGCGCATCCAACGATGTAAACAAAGTTATTTTTCTTAGTATAATGCCGTTTGTCTCAACTATTTTGAAATGTAATTTACAAAGTTATTCAAAAAATTAAAAATTTTGAATTTTTTTCTCGAAAACGGCTCATAAGATTTTGTTCAAATTTTAGTATGTTATAGAGTTTATTTTTCTTAGTATAATGCCGTTTGTCTCAACTATTTTAAAATTTAATTTACAAAGTTATTCAAAAAATTAAAAATTTTGAAAATTTTTATCGAAAACGGCTCATACGATTTTGTTCAAATTTTAGTATATTATAGAGTTTATTTTTCTTAGTATAATGCCGTTTGTCTCAACTATTTTGAAATTTAATTTACAAAGTTATTCAAAAAATTAAAAATTTTGAAAATTTTTCTCGAAAACGGCTCATACGATTTTGTTCAAATTTTAGTATGATATAGAGTTTTTTTTTCTTAGTAAAATGCCGTTTGTCTCAACTATTTTGAAATGTAATTTACAAAGTTATTCAAAAAATTAAAAATTTTGAAAATTTTTCTCGAAAACGGCTCATACGATTTTGTTCAAATTCTAGTATGTTATAGAGTTTATTTTTCTTAGTATAATGCCGTTTGTCTCAACTATTTTGAAATGTAATTTACAAAGTTATTCAAAAAATTAAAAATTTTGAAAATTTTTCTCGAAAACGGCTCATACGATTTTGTTCAAATTTTAGTATGTTATAGAGTTTATTTTTCTTAGTATAATGCCGTTTGTCTCAACTATTTTGAAATGTAATTTACAAAGTTATTCAAAAAATTAAAAATTTTGAAAATTTTTCTCGAAAACGGCTCATACGATTTTGTTCAAATTTTAGTATGTTATAGAGTTTATTTTTCTTAGTATAATGCCGTTTGTCTCAACTATTTTGAAATTTAATTTAGAAAGTTATTCAAAAAACTAAAAATTCGCTCGCAAAAATAAAAACATCTCGGACTACAAAAAAATTCGTAACTCCGTTATTAACCACTCGAAAATTTTGATTTGGTGTTAAAAATGTAGCTAAAAGACTGGCGCATCCAACGATGTAAACAAAGTGCAAATAAAACTCTTTTTGATATCATCCACGGCCGTCTGAAAAAGGTCCGGCAATATGCCGAGAGTTCGCTCGCAAAAATAAAAACATCTCGGTCTACAAAAAAATTCGTAACTCCGTTATTAACCACCCGAAAATTTTGATTTAGTGTTTAAAATGTAGCTAAAAGACTGGCGCATCCAACGATGTAAACAAAGTGCAAATAAAACACTTTTTGATATCATCAACGGCCGTCTGAAAAAGGTCCGGCAATATGCTGAGAGTTCGCTCGCAAAAATAAAAACATCTCGGTCTACAAAAAAATTCGTAACTCCGTTATTAACCACCCGAAAATTTTGATTTGGTGTTAAAAATGTAGCTAAAAGACTGGCGCATCCAACGATGTAAACAAAGTTATTTTTCTTAGTATAATGCCGTTTGTCTCAACTATTTTGAAATGTAATTTACAAAGTTATTCAAAAAATTAAAAATTTTGAAATTTTTTCTCGAAAACGGCTCATAAGATTTTGTTCAAATTTTAGTATGTTATAGAGTTTATTTTTCTTAGTATAATGCCGTTTGTCTCAACTATTTTAAAATTTAATTTACAAAGTTATTCAAAAAATTAAAAATTTTGAAAATTTTTATCGAAAACGGCTCATACGATTTTGTTCAAATTTTAGTATATTATAGAGTTTATTTTTCTTAGTATAATGCCGTTTGTCTCAACTATTTTGAAATTTAATTTACAAAGTTATTCAAAAAATTAAAAATTTTGAAAATTTTTCTCGAAAACGGCTCATACGATTTTGTTCAAATTTTAGTATGATATAGAGTTTTTTTTTCTTAGTAAAATGCCGTTTGTCTCAACTATTTTGAAATGTAATTTACAAAGTTATTCAAAAAATTAAAAATTTTGAAAATTTTTCTCGAAAACGGCTCATACGATTTTGTTCAAATTCTAGTATGTTATAGAGTTTATTTTTCTTAGTATAATGCCGTTTGTCTCAACTATTTTGAAATGTAATTTACAAAGTTATTCAAAAAATTAAAAATTTTGAAAATTTTTCTCGAAAACGGCTCATACGATTTTGTTCAAATTTTAGTATGTTATAGAGTTTATTTTTCTTAGTATAATGCCGTTTGTCTCAACTATTTTGAAATGTAATTTACAAAGTTATTCAAAAAATTAAAAATTTTGAAAATTTTTCTCGAAAACGGCTCATACGATTTTGTTCAAATTTTAGTATGTTATAGAGTTTATTTTTCTTAGTATAATGCCGTTTGTCTCAACTATTTTGAAATTTAATTTAGAAAGTTATTCAAAAAACTAAAAATTCGCTCGCAAAAATAAAAACATCTCGGACTACAAAAAAATTCGTAACTCCGTTATTAACCACCCGAAAATTTTGATTTGGTGTTAAAAATGTAGCTAAAAGACTGGCGCATCCAACGATGTAAACAAAGTGCAAATAAAACTCTTTTTGATATCATCCACGGCCGTCTGAAAAAGGTCCGGCAATATGCCGAGAGTTCGCTCGCAAAAATAAAAACATCTCGGTCTACAAAAAAATTCGTAACTCCGTTATTAACCACCCGAAAATTTTGATTTAGTGTTTAAAATGTAGCTAAAAGACTGGCGCATCCAACGATGTAAACAAAGTGCAAATAAAACACTTTTTGATATCATCAACGGCCGTCTGAAAAAGGTCCGGCAATATGCTGAGAGTTCGCTCGCAAAAATAAAAACATCTCGGTCTACAAAAAAATTCGTAACTCCGTTATTAACCACCCGAAAATTTTGATTTGGTGTTAAAAATGTAGCTAAAAGACTGGCGCATCCAACGATGTAAACAAAGTTATTTTTCTTAGTATAATGCCGTTTGTCTCAACTATTTTGAAATGTAATTTACAAAGTTATTCAAAAAATTAAAAATTTTGAAATTTTTTCTCGAAAACGGCTCATAAGATTTTGTTCAAATTTTAGTATGTTATAGAGTTTATTTTTCTTAGTATAATGCCGTTTGTCTCAACTATTTTAAAATTTAATTTACAAAGTTATTCAAAAAATTAAAAATTTTGAAAATTTTTATCGAAAACGGCTCATACGATTTTGTTCAAATTTTAGTATATTATAGAGTTTATTTTTCTTAGTATAATGCCGTTTGTCTCAACTATTTTGAAATTTAATTTACAAAGTTATTCAAAAAATTAAAAATTTTGAAAATTTTTCTCGAAAACGGCTCATACGATTTTGTTCAAATTTTAGTATGATATAGAGTTTTTTTTTCTTAGTAAAATGCCGTTTGTCTCAACTATTTTGAAATGTAATTTACAAAGTTATTCAAAAAATTAAAAATTTTGAAAATTTTTCTCGAAAACGGCTCATACGATTTTGTTCAAATTCTAGTATGTTATAGAGTTTATTTTTCTTAGTATAATGCCGTTTGTCTCAACTATTTTGAAATGTAATTTACAAAGTTATTCAAAAAATTAAAAATTTTGAAAATTTTTCTCGAAAACGGCTCATACGATTTTGTTCAAATTTTAGTATGTTATAGAGTTTATTTTTCTTAGTATAATGCCGTTTGTCTCAACTATTTTGAAATGTAATTTACAAAGTTATTCAAAAAATTAAAAATTTTGAAAATTTTTCTCGAAAACGGCTCATACGATTTTGTTCAAATTCTAGTATGTTATAGAGTTTATTTTTCTTAGTATAATGCCGTTTGTCTCAACTATTTTGAAATGTAATTTACAAAGTTATTCAAAAAATTAAAAATTTTGAAAATTTTTCTCGAAAACGGCTCATACGATTTTGTTCAAATTTTAGTATGTTATAGAGTTTATTTTTCTTAGTATAATGCCGTTTGTCTCAACTATTTTGAAATGTAATTTACAAAGTTATTCAAAAAATTAAAAATTTTGAAAATTTTTCTCGAAAACGGCTCATACGATTTTGTTCAAATTTTAGTATGTTATAGAGTTTATTTTTCTTAGTATAATGCCGTTTGTCTCAACTATTTTGAAATTTAATTTAGAAAGTTATTCAAAAAACTAAAAATTCGCTCGCAAAAATAAAAACATCTCGGACTACAAAAAAATTCGTAACTCCGTTATTAACCACCCGAAAATTTTGATTTGGTGTTAAAAATGTAGCTAAAAGACTGGCGCATCCAACGATGTAAACAAAGTGCAAATAAAACTCTTTTTGATATCATCCACGGCCGTCTGAAAAAGGTCCGGCAATATGCCGAGAGTTCGCTCGCAAAAATAAAAACATCTCGGTCTACAAAAAAATTCGTAACTCCGTTATTAACCACCCGAAAATTTTGATTTAGTGTTTAAAATGTAGCTAAAAGACTGGCGCATCCAACGATGTAAACAAAGTGCAAATAAAACACTTTTTGATATCATCAACGGCCGTCTGAAAAAGGTCCGGCAATATGCTGAGAGTTCGCTCGCAAAAATAAAAACATCTCGGTCTACAAAAAAATTCGTAACTCCGTTATTAACCACCCGAAAATTTTGATTTGGTGTTAAAAATGTAGCTAAAAGACTGGCGCATCCAACGATGTAAACAAAGTTATTTTTCTTAGTATAATGCCGTTTGTCTCAACTATTTTGAAATGTAATTTACAAAGTTATTCAAAAAATTAAAAATTTTGAAATTTTTTCTCGAAAACGGCTCATAAGATTTTGTTCAAATTTTAGTATGTTATAGAGTTTATTTTTCTTAGTATAATGCCGTTTGTCTCAACTATTTTAAAATTTAATTTACAAAGTTATTCAAAAAATTAAAAATTTTGAAAATTTTTATCGAAAACGGCTCATACGATTTTGTTCAAATTTTAGTATATTATAGAGTTTATTTTTCTTAGTATAATGCCGTTTGTCTCAACTATTTTGAAATTTAATTTACAAAGTTATTCAAAAAATTAAAAATTTTGAAAATTTTTCTCGAAAACGGCTCATACGATTTTGTTCAAATTTTAGTATGATATAGAGTTTTTTTTTCTTAGTAAAATGCCGTTTGTCTCAACTATTTTGAAATGTAATTTACAAAGTTATTCAAAAAATTAAAAATTTTGAAAATTTTTCTCGAAAACGGCTCATACGATTTTGTTCAAATTCTAGTATGTTATAGAGTTTATTTTTCTTAGTATAATGCCGTTTGTCTCAACTATTTTGAAATGTAATTTACAAAGTTATTCAAAAAATTAAAAATTTTGAAAATTTTTCTCGAAAACGGCTCATACGATTTTGTTCAAATTTTAGTATGTTATAGAGTTTATTTTTCTTAGTATAATGCCGTTTGTCTCAACTATTTTGAAATGTAATTTACAAAGTTATTCAAAAAATTAAAAATTTTGAAAATTTTTCTCGAAAACGGCTCATACGATTTTGTTCAAATTTTAGTATGTTATAGAGTTTATTTTTCTTAGTATAATGCCGTTTGTCTCAACTATTTTGAAATTTAATTTAGAAAGTTATTCAAAAAACTAAAAATTCGCTCGCAAAAATAAAAACATCTCGGACTACAAAAAAATTCGTAACTCCGTTATTAACCACCCGAAAATTTTGATTTGGTGTTAAAAATGTAGCTAAAAGACTGGCGCATCCAACGATGTAAACAAAGTGCAAATAAAACTCTTTTTGATATCATCCACGGCCGTCTGAAAAAGGTCCGGCAATATGCCGAGAGTTCGCTCGCAAAAATAAAAACATCTCGGTCTACAAAAAAATTCGTAACTCCGTTATTAACCACCCGAAAATTTTGATTTAGTGTTTAAAATGTAGCTAAAAGACTGGCGCATCCAACGATGTAAACAAAGTGCAAATAAAACACTTTTTGATATCATCAACGGCCGTCTGAAAAAGGTCCGGCAATATGCTGAGAGTTCGCTCGCAAAAATAAAAACATCTCGGTCTACAAAAAAATTCGTAACTCCGTTATTAACCACCCGAAAATTTTGATTTGGTGTTAAAAATGTAGCTAAAAGACTGGCGCATCCAACGATGTAAACAAAGTTATTTTTCTTAGTATAATGCCGTTTGTCTCAACTATTTTGAAATGTAATTTACAAAGTTATTCAAAAAATTAAAAATTTTGAAATTTTTTCTCGAAAACGGCTCATAAGATTTTGTTCAAATTTTAGTATGTTATAGAGTTTATTTTTCTTAGTATAATGCCGTTTGTCTCAACTATTTTAAAATTTAATTTACAAAGTTATTCAAAAAATTAAAAATTTTGAAAATTTTTATCGAAAACGGCTCATACGATTTTGTTCAAATTTTAGTATATTATAGAGTTTATTTTTCTTAGTATAATGCCGTTTGTCTCAACTATTTTGAAATTTAATTTACAAAGTTATTCAAAAAATTAAAAATTTTGAAAATTTTTCTCGAAAACGGCTCATACGATTTTGTTCAAATTTTAGTATGATATAGAGTTTTTTTTTCTTAGTAAAATGCCGTTTGTCTCAACTATTTTGAAATGTAATTTACAAAGTTATTCAAAAAATTAAAAATTTTGAAAATTTTTCTCGAAAACGGCTCATACGATTTTGTTCAAATTCTAGTATGTTATAGAGTTTATTTTTCTTAGTATAATGCCGTTTGTCTCAACTATTTTGAAATGTAATTTACAAAGTTATTCAAAAAATTAAAAATTTTGAAAATTTTTCTCGAAAACGGCTCATACGATTTTGTTCAAATTTTAGTATGTTATAGAGTTTATTTTTCTTAGTATAATGCCGTTTGTCTCAACTATTTTGAAATGTAATTTACAAAGTTATTCAAAAAATTAAAAATTTTGAAAATTTTTCTCGAAAACGGCTCATACGATTTTGTTCAAATTTTAGTATGTTATAGAGTTTATTTTTCTTAGTATAATGCCGTTTGTCTCAACTATTTTGAAATTTAATTTAGAAAGTTATTCAAAAAACTAAAAATTCGCTCGCAAAAATAAAAACATCTCGGACTACAAAAAAATTCGTAACTCCGTTATTAACCACCCGAAAATTTTGATTTGGTGTTAAAAATGTAGCTAAAAGACTGGCGCATCCAACGATGTAAACAAAGTGCAAATAAAACTCTTTTTGATATCATCCACGGCCGTCTGAAAAAGGTCCGGCAATATGCCGAGAGTTCGCTCGCAAAAATAAAAACATCTCGGTCTACAAAAAAATTCGTAACTCCGTTATTAACCACCCGAAAATTTTGATTTAGTGTTTAAAATGTAGCTAAAAGACTGGCGCATCCAACGATGTAAACAAAGTGCAAATAAAACACTTTTTGATATCATCAACGGCCGTCTGAAAAAGGTCCGGCAATATGCTGAGAGTTCGCTCGCAAAAATAAAAACATCTCGGTCTACAAAAAAATTCGTAACTCCGTTATTAACCACCCGAAAATTTTGATTAGGTGTTTAAAATGTAGCTAAAAGACTGGCGCATCCAACGATGTAAACAAAGTGCAAATAAAACACTTTTTGATATCATCAACGGCCGTCTGAAAAAGGTCCGGCAATATGCTGAGAGTTCGCTCGCAAAAATAAAAACATCTCGGACTACAAAAAAATTCGTAACTCCGTTATTAACCACCCGAAAATTTTGATTTGGTGTTAAAAATGTATCTAAAAGACTGGCGCATCCAACGATGTAAACAAAGTGCAAATAAAACTCTTTTTGATATCATCCACGGCCGTCTGAAAAAGGTCCGGCAATATGCCGAGAGTTCGCTCGCAAAAATAAAAACATCTCGGTCTACAAAAAAATTCGTAACTCCGTTATTAACCACCCGAAAATTTTGATTTAGTGTTTAAAATGTAGCTGAAAGACTGGCGCATCCAACGATGTAAACAAAGTGCAAATAAAACACTTTTTGATATCATCAACGGCCGTCTGAAAAAGGTCCGGCAATATGCTGAGAGTTCGCTCGCAAAAATAAAAACATCTCGGTCTACAAAAAAGTTCGTAACTCCGTTATTAACCACCCGAAAATTTTGATTTGGTGTTTAAAATGTAGCTAAAAGACTGGCGCATCCAACGATGTAAACAAAGTGCAAATAAAACACATTTTGATATCATCCACGGCCGTCTGAAAAAGGTCCGGCAATATGCCAAGAGTTCGCTCGCAAAAATAAAAACATCTCGGTTTACAAAAAAATTCGTAACTCCGTTATTAGCGGACTGAAAATTTTGATTTGGTGTTTAAAATGTAGCTAAAAGACTGGCGCATCCAACGATGTAAACAAAGTGCAAATAAAACACTTTTTGATATCATCAACGGCCGTCTGAAAAAGGTCCGGCAATATGCTGAGAGTTCGCTCGCAAAAATAAAAACATCTCGGTTTACAAAAAAATTCGTAACTCCGTTATTAGCGGACTGAAAATTTTGATTTGGTGTTTAAAATGTAGCTAAAAGACTGGCGCATCCAACGATGTAAACAAAGTGCAAATAAAACACTTTTTGATATCATCAACGGCCGTCTGAAAAAGGTCCGGCAATATGCCGAGAGTTCGCTCGCAAAAATAAAAACATCTCGGTTTACAAAAAAATTCGTAACTCCGTTATTAGCGGACTGAAAATTTTGATTTGGTGTTTAAAATGTAGCTAAAAGACTGGCGCATCCAACGATGTAAACAAAGTGCAAATAAAACACATTTTGATATCATCCACGGCCGTCTGAAAAAGGTCCGGCAATATGCCAAGAGTTCGCTCGCAAAAATAAAAACATCTCGGTTTACAAAAAAATTCGTAACTCCGTTATTAGCCGACTGAAAATTTTGATTTGGTGTTTAAAATGTAGCTAAAAGACTGGCGCATCCAACGATGTAAACAAAGTGCAAATAAAACACTTTTTGATATCATCAACGGCCGTCTGAAAAAGGTCCGGCAATATGCTGAGAGTTCGCTCGCAAAAATAAAAACATCTCGGTTTACAAAAAAATTCGTAACTCCGTTATTAGCGGACTGAAAATTTTGATTTGGTGTTTAAAATGTAGCTAAAAGACTGGCGCATCCAACGATGTAAACAAAGTGCAAATAAAACACATTTTGATATCATCCACGGCCGTCTGAAAAAGGTCCGGCAATATGCCAAGAGTTCGCTCGCAAAAATAAAAACATCTCGGTTTACAAAAAAATTCGTAACTCCGTTATTAGCGGACTGAAAATTTTGATTTGGTGTTTAAAATGTAGCTAAAAGACTGGCGCATCCAACGATGTAAACAAAGTGCAAATAAAACACTTTTTGATATCATCAACGGCCGTCTGAAAAAGGTCCGGCAATATGCTGAGAGTTCGCTCGCAAAAATAAAAACATCTCGGTTTACAAAAAAATTCGTAACTCCGTTATTAGCGGACTGAAAATTTTGATTTGGTGTTTAAAATGTAGCTAAAAGACTGGCGCATCCAACGATGTAAACAAAGTGCAAATAAAACACTTTTTGATATCATCAACGGCCGTCTGAAAAAGGTCCGGCAATATGCCGAGAGTTCGCTCGCAAAAATAAAAACATCTCGGTTTACAAAAAAATTCGTAACTCCGTTATTAGCGGACTGAAAATTTTGATTTGGTGTTTAAAATGTAGCTAAAAGACTGGCGCATCCAACGATGTAAACAAAGTGCAAATAAAACACATTTTGATATCATCCACGGCCGTCTGAAAAAGGTCCGGCAATATGCCAAGAGTTCGCTCGCAAAAATAAAAACATCTCGGTTTACAAAAAAATTCGTAACTCCGTTATTAGCCGACTGAAAATTTTGATTTGGTGTTTAAAATGTAGCTAAAAGACTGGCGCATCCAACGATGTAAACAAAGTGCAAATAAAACACTTTTTGATATCATCAACGGCCGTCTGAAAAAGGTCCGGCAATATGCTGAGAGTTCGCTCGCAAAAATAAAAACATCTCGGTTTACAAAAAAATTCGTAACTCCGTTATTAGCGGACTGAAAATTTTGATTTGGTGTTTAAAATGTAGCTAAAAGACTGGCGCATCCAACGATGTAAACAAAGTGCAAATAAAACACATTTTGATATCATCCACGGCCGTCTGAAAAAGGTCCGGCAATATGCCAAGAGTTCGCTCGCAAAAATAAAAACATCTCGGTTTACAAAAAAATTCGTAACTCCGTTATTAGCCGACTGAAAATTTTGATTTGGTGTTTAAAATGTAGCTAAAAGACTGGCGCATCCAACGATGTAAACAAAGTGCAAATAAAACACTTTTTGATATCATCAACGGCCGTCTGAAAAAGGTCCGGCAATATGCTGAGAGTTCGCTCGCAAAAATAAAAACATCTCGGTTTACAAAAAAATTCGTAACTCCGTTATTAGCGGACTGAAAATTTTGATTTGGTGTTTAAAATGTAGCTAAAAGACTGGCGCATCCAACGATGTAAACAAAGTGCAAATAAAACACTTTTTGATATCATCAACGGCCGTCTGAAAAAGGTCCGGCAATATGCCGAGAGTTCGCTCGCAAAAATAAAAACATCTCGGTTTACAAAAAAATTCGTAACTCCGTTATTAGCGGACTGAAAATTTTGATTTGGTGTTTAAAATGTAGCTAAAAGACTGGCGCATCCAACGATGTAAACAAAGTGCAAATAAAACACATTTTGATATCATCCACGGCCGTCTGAAAAAGGTCCGGCAATATGCCAAGAGTTCGCTCGCAAAAATAAAAACATCTCGGTTTACAAAAAAATTCGTAACTCCGTTATTAGCCGACTGAAAATTTTGATTTGGTGTTTAAAATGTAGCTAAAAGACTGGCGCATCCAACGATGTAAACAAAGTGCAAATAAAACACTTTTTGATATCATCAACGGCCGTCTGAAAAAGGTCCGGCAATATGCTGAGAGTTCGCTCGCAAAAATAAAAACATCTCGGTTTACAAAAAAATTCGTAACTCCGTTATTAGCCGACTGAAAATTTTGATTTGGTGTTTAAAATGTAGCTAAAAGACTGGCGCATCCAACGATGTAAACAAAGTGCAAATAAAACACTTTTTGATATCATCAACGGCCGTCTGAAAAAGGTCCGGCAATATGCTGAGAGTTCGCTCGCAAAAATAAAAACATCTCGGTTTACAAAAAAATTCGTAACTCCGTTATTAGCGGACTGAAAATTTTGATTTGGTGTTTAAAATGTAGCTAAAAGACTGGCGCATCCAACGATGTAAACAAAGTGCAAATAAAACACATTTTGATATCATCCACGGCCGTCTGAAAAAGGTCCGGCAATATGCCAAGAGTTCGCTCGCAAAAATAAAAACATCTCGGTTTACAAAAAAATTCGTAACTCCGTTATTAGCCGACTGAAAATTTTGATTTGGTGTTTAAAATGTAGCTAAAAGACTGGCGCATCCAACGATGTAAACAAAGTGCAAATAAAACACTTTTTGATATCATCAACGGCCGTCTGAAAAAGGTCCGGCAATATGCTGAGAGTTCGCTCGCAAAAATAAAAACATCTCGGTTTACAAAAAAATTCGTAACTCCGTTATTAGCGGACTGAAAATTTTGATTTGGTGTTTAAAATGTAGCTAAAAGACTGGCGCATCCAACGATGTAAACAAAGTGCAAATAAAACACTTTTTGATATCATCAACGGCCGTCTGAAAAAGGTCCGGCAATATGCCGAGAGTTCGCTCGCAAAAATAAAAACATCTCGGTTTACAAAAAAATTCGTAACTCCGTTATTAGCGGACTGAAAATTTTGATTTGGTGTTTAAAATGTAGCTAAAAGACTGGCGCATCCAACGATGTAAACAAAGTGCAAATAAAACACATTTTGATATCATCCACGGCCGTCTGAAAAAGGTCCGGCAATATGCCAAGAGTTCGCTCGCAAAAATAAAAACATCTCGGTTTACAAAAAAATTCGTAACTCCGTTATTAGCCGACTGAAAATTTTGATTTGGTGTTTAAAATGTAGCTAAAAGACTGGCGCATCCAACGATGTAAACAAAGTGCAAATAAAACACTTTTTGATATCATCAACGGCCGTCTGAAAAAGGTCCGGCAATATGCTGAGAGTTCGCTCGCAAAAATAAAAACATCTCGGTTTACAAAAAAATTCGTAACTCCGTTATTAGCGGACTGAAAATTTTGATTTGGTGTTTAAAATGTAGCTAAAAGACTGGCGCATCCAACGATGTAAACAAAGTGCAAATAAAACACTTTTTGATATCATCAACGGCCGTCTGAAAAAGGTCCGGCAATATGCCGAGAGTTCGCTCGCAAAAATAAAAACATCTCGGTTTACAAAAAAATTCGTAACTCCGTTATTAACCACCCGAAAATTTTGATTTGGTGTTTAAAATGTAGCTAAAAGACTGGCGCATCCAACGATGTAAACAAAGTGCAAATAAAACACTTTTTGATATCATCCACGGCCCTCCGAAATAGGGAAAAAGGTCCTTTCAAATGGTCGTATCTGTTATAGGTATGTATATCGTATACGCTTTTAGCTTTAGCTCTTCAGTACCAACAGAGGTCGCACTCTACATCATTTTTAGTGATTAATGAAATACCTAAAGCATTTACGAATGTCTTGTATTTTAAATGTAATTAAATTTATTATTGATTTCCTTATACATTGGGAATAATTGTAACTTATAACCAGTGATTGATTTTGAAAAATAAAAAGGAAATCAAAATTTTCATTTCCACTAATACGAAATATAAAAAAAATCTGATACCGAAAAACTTATGGATGAGTATTTATTATGTAAATTTGCAAAATATTATCATAGTTATATGACAAATAGGTACTAAATAATTAGGAAAGATAACAAAGTTCGAGTAGTTTTATAGAATGTTTTCCAATGTTATAATATTTCTTAAAATCTGGGTTAATTCGAAAAAATCAGGGACAATTTTTCAAAATATGAATCATCTCAAAATGTGGTAAACATTTCAGAAAAATCAAACCACCCGTTTTTGCGTGCTTTGCAATAGTATATGCAGATATTTATGTATTGTATCCTTGCTATAAAACAAATCGCTCCCTGTACGATAAATAGGTCCTTCTAGAATCGAAAGGAATTGAAAAGAGCGTTTGGTATGATAAAACTGCCGTTCAAAAGTTTTTTTTTTTTTTAGGGTGAATGGACCTGATGAAATAAATTCACTTTCGATGATTAATTGTTTTAATTTGAAAACTTATACTTAGCATTTTAATTGTACCAATCTATACTTAACGCGGTTCGCTAAACTTTACGGGTCTATCCGCGCAGATAAAGTTCGTGTTGGATATACTCGTATGTATGTCACAGACGATAAATAATATATTTAATAGCGACCAATAAATTGAACCAGCAGATGCACTTAGAAATGCTACGTAAGCGAAAACCTTTGCGTAAAAGTCTTGCAATATACATATGAAAAGGACAAAACCATTTATTACAATAAATACCGTGACAGTTATCCAATTCACCGAAACCAATACTGCCTCAAATCTGCTTCTCTGCATCATTTTGTATTGAAGTACAATAATATAGTAGCTCAGGGCCCACACACTTGGCGGATAGCGTCAGTTGTAGAGAATTTGAATAAGTGTGCGTATAACGTGAGGTCGTACAGGTCAGGGGTGATCCAGTTTCGAGCTATTTTTTATAGAAAAAAACAGGGTGTTACATGTAGATTTGATAATGATCGCGGAGAGATCTGTCGCCAAACTGTAGGACAGTACTGGGTCATCCTTTTTTCGCTTCCGGCGTGTGATCGATAATAGCGCCCTCACGTGGTCATTGTATATTTTCTACCTCTACCCTCCCTCCGCCCTGCTGCGATAAAGCATAAGGGTAACTGTTGCATTCGGGGATGGAGGTTATATATGGTTGTTAGATCCTTCAGGTGGAAACCTAATATGTCCCTCGTCAAAACTTTGATACATGAGAAATTGCTGTACTTAACCGAACACAAAACATTTTTTAGACGTGAAATTTTTTCTTTCAACAGACATTTCAGAATAACAAATTGCGTAGGATGAGGGTGAAACGCGGTTTCGACATTAATAACAATGAAAGAGGGACGGGTTTACCGTTATTTTATTTTATACCTAAATCAACACAGCATAAAGAGCCAAATAATTCAGAAACGTCTCTCTATTATTAATAATTTTGACTCGTATTCACTGCTAAATGCAGAACCTTAATCTCCAATTTAAAAAAAAAAAACAGAAAACGTTCAAAAGTTTGCTATTTAAGAGGTTTGAATCTTCGAGTCTTACCCTAAATACTCTGTTATTTCTATTTGTTATTTTATCCCTTATCAAAACCATACCAAGAGCCAAATAATTAAAAAAGGTTGTCCATTTTTAATAACTACAAACCTTTTCTAATGGTTATTGCAATAATTAATGTTGTAATATAAAAATAATGCGGAAAACCTGAAATTATGTTTTTTTTTTGTAGAGGATTCTTGTTTTAAATACTGTGTTAGTTGCTTTTTACGTTATAACCAATGGTTATGTATTAATTTCGGTATTATAGTTGTCGAGAAAAATTTATAACAGTCATTCGTCCAACAATAATTATGTATGAATGCAAAACTTACAAGGGGGGGTCTCGATATGTTGTCGCTAGATTTGATTTAAGGCTGTGTTTATTGCATCAAGGATATTAAAACCAAATGTTTTCCAGAGTTAAACGTGCCACTGGCCATTTCCTTCGGAAAAATATGGGACAAACTGAAAAATTGGTGTAAAAAGGTCATTTTTGTGATGAAACCGTCAAAGACAAAATCTAAATTCTCCTATTTACCAATGCGCGCATCCTTTGCAAGTAAAATGGTGCAAAGTTTTTAAAAGACGGTTCCGGAGAAAAACGTCAAAAATGAAACCCCTGCAAAAGCGCTATGATTTGAGAAGTTGTGGTATATCTGTTACAATTAAATCTATTCGACTTGCATAGGCGTTTAACATAGGGAAAACAGTTTTTTAAGCGCCTCGTTTTTCGCGTTTTTCTTCGGAACCGTTTAAGATCTTTTCAAAAACTTTGCACCATTTTACTTGCAAAGAATGCGCTTATTGGTAAATAGTAGAATTTCGATTTTATCTCTGACGGTTTCATGGCCAACGCGATCACAAAAATGACCTTTATTATTCAACTATTTAGTTTTTTCTTTATTTTTTCGAAGGAAATGGCCAGTGGCACGTATAACTCTGCAAAACATTTAGTTTTAATGTTCTTGATGCAATAAACACAGCCTTGATCAGATTCTAGAGACAACATATCGCGACTTTCCCTGTTTTATATTTTAAATAAGGACCAAACTAAGGATTGAACAATAAAGTGACCTCAAAATAAGAATCAAATATCATGAAAAGTATTGTCTAAAATTGCCACGGGGGATTCCAAATTAAATAATAATCAAAATAACTCGAGAACAGTTATTCTATTAGAAAAAAGTTAACTTTCGAAATTTAGCGGAGAAAATATTAGACATTTACATGAAAGATCGTGCTTTTATCCCTATCGGTCTTTCTACAATAGCAGTTCCTCATTTTCATGGGGTTTGATAAACCCAGTCTTTCTTGATACAGATTAATATCAATAGATTAATCTCTTGTAAAAATGCTGGACCAGAACTTAATATCTATATCAGTTTATTTACTGTTATTTGAGTAAGAGTCTTGAAAGTTGTTGAGGTAAATTTATTTACAGGTCTGAATGTTTCTTAAACGTTTACAAATGTTTATTCGACACATCAAGCAAAAAAAAAAAAAGATTCACAATAATATTTGAGGCATAAAAAAATTAATAGAGCCACGCAAGAAAAATACTCTTCGGTTGACAACAAAATTTCGTTACGCCCTTTTGAAGAGGTTTTAAATAACGCTACTTGAGTAAGCCCTCAAATTTACTGCTTTTTATGTATTTTTTATGAATACTTACCATTTTAGGTTGCGCAGATATCTCGTGCAGTGGCATGCCATTGCGCAAAGTACAGTAACCGATATAACCACCCCCGGAATTTCCTGCTTGGTGCAAAAGACTCCGACTCGGCGAGGTTTCGATAGTTGAGATGTGTTGTCTTTTCCGGCTGTAGTCGCTCGCATCGTCAGCGTCTACGGGCTGTGGAATGATATCCGGATTTTTTTCATCGCTATCGCATTCGCCACCACTTGAGTCGTGCTTGGATATTGGGCTACCACCTACATAATACATTTTATTGTTAACTGCCACCAGTTACAGATAAAGAAGTGTTATTGGTTCCATTGAGAACTTTAAGCCCTTGTCGCTAGTAACACAGAATAAAACGGCCATGGATGCATCATAAACAAAATTTATTTAGCTCGTGAAAAAAAAGTCAGTTAAAGAATTTAAACTTTATGAAAATATGCTTATTTGAAAAACAAACATACAGTGCTGGACAAATGTTTGGATACAGGCAAATATCCAGAATGCTACTGAAGATTTTAAAATGAAATTTGGTATCTGGTAATTATTGTACGTTCTGGATTGGATGTTAGTATCGAGGTTGCATTTCGACGCCTTGTTTAACCGGAAACGGACAGAAACTTTGAAATTTTAAATGAAACACCCTGTATATTTTCACATATATAAATAGATTTTAAATACATATCTAGATGGCAGTAGGGAAAATTAAACAAAATAGCATGAAGATAAAAATTATTAAAGGATAAAGGACAATGTCGTATGATACATCTTGTTTCATCTCGGTGTACGAAAAAATTCATAACTCCGTTATATTTTGTCAGAAAATTTTGATCCGGTGTTCAAAATGTAGCTAAAAGACGGGCGCATCCGACGACGTATAGTAAGAGCAATTAAAAAACTTTTTGGTATCATCCAACGGCCTCCCGAAAAAGGTCCTTTAAAGTGGTCATACTTGTGCTCGCGTTGGCTATGAGAGGGTGTTGGGAAAAAATCGAAATTTGTTATTTTCTGATGCGCGCATCCTTTGCGAGTAGGGCTGTGCAAAGTTTTTGAAATTATCTTCAACGGTCTCTGAGAAAAGCGCGAAAAACGAGAACCCGGCAATATACCGAGTTCGCTCGGAAAATAAAAAACATCTCGATGTACAAAAAAAATCATAACTCCGTTATTTTCTGTCAGAAAATTTTGATCCGGTGTTCAAAATGTAGCTAAAAGACGGGCGCATCCGACGACGTATAGAAAGCGCAATTAAAAAACGTTTTGGTATCATCCAACGGCCTCCCGAAAAAGGTCCTTTAATGTGGTCATACTTGTGCTCGCGTTGGCTATGAGAGGGTGTTGGGAAAAAATCGAAATTTGTTATTTTCTGATGCGCGCATCCTTTGCGAGTAGGGCTGTGCAAAGTTTTTGAAATTATCTTCAACGGTCTCTGAGAAAAGCGCGAAAAACGAGAACCCGGCAATATACCGAGTTCGCTCGGAAAATAAAAACATCTCGGTCTACAAAAAAATTCATAACTCCGTTATTTTTTGTCAGAATATTTTGATCTGGTGTTTAAAATGTAGCTAAAAGACGGGGGCATCCGATGACGTATAAAAAGCGCAATTATAAAACTTTTTGGTATCATCTAACGGCCGCCCGAAAAAGGTCCTTTAAAATGGTCATACTTGTGCTCGCGTTGGCTATGAGATGGTGATGGGAAAAATCAAAATTTGTTATTTTCTGATGCGCGCATCCTTTGCGAGTAGGGCTGTGCAAAGTTTTTGAAATTATCTTCAACGGTCTCTGAGAAAAGCGCGAAAAACGAGAACCCGACAATATACTTAGTTCGCTCGGAAAATAAAAACATCTCGGTGTACAAAAAAATTCATAACTCCGTTATTTTTTGTCAGAAAATTTTGATCCGGTGTTCAAAATGTAGCTAACAGACGGGCGCATCCGACGACGTATAGAATTAAAAGACTTCCGAATTGAAGAATTTTACGGTCATGGTGAGTGAAGCTATCAATACAGATTTAAAATAATAGTGCAATGGGTCCATACATAAAGAAGAGCTAATAGTGAAACATCTCATATTTCTGTATAAAAGACTTGGATACTAAAGAGAGAACTTAGAAATAGTATAATTTGAGAAGACAGCGGGAACTGGCCGGTATTCAATAAAGAGTTGGTACAAAACCGTCTGAAGCATTTTGTTAAATATGTTACTAGTATTGAGTTAGAGGGGTTCTGAAATTTTGTTGTTTATATTTTGTATAGGAATGTTAAGTGACACTTTAAATTTAGTTACAAAAAGCAGGTAATATTATTATAGAATGAAGCATGCTGAAAAACAGTATAAATAAACAAAAAAGAAGATTTTAATGAGAGTTTAACAATGAAGCGTTTAATTGATTTAAATTGATTGTGAAGATACTAAAACGAATAAATAATTCAAGAGAGAGGAAGACCAAGAATAAAATGGAAAAAGAAGTGAGGCAGAGACTAGAAGAAAAAGGAGCCAGCTGGAGAGATGTGCCACAATTAGCTAACAATAGGCAGGAGTGGTGAAACATAACACAGAAATAGAAAAGCATACCTCGACACCGCAAGGTACAAGAAGAACCGATTAAGAAGAACAAGATAATTGAAGATTTAAGCCAAATCTTGTTTTTTCGGATTGGCAAATAGACAAAGACAGTATGGGCGAAATATTAAGAAGAATTAAATAACGAGGACGCTGTTGGCAACCCGAAAATCAAGATTTTAAGATGGACAACGGCTGCAGAAGCCTAAAGATAATTTTTGTTGTTGTTATAATCGAGGAGAATCTATGAGTGTTTGATGAAATAGCTTCATTTTTTTCCATTAGTATTATTATGAACAGGTATATAACAAACACAATGTAGTATTATGTTTTATCATCCGATCTAGACGATTATCTATCGCAATTTAAAATAAATGTTATTGTAAACGGAATGATAAGTGCCTTAAAAGACAGCAACAAAACAAACAAATGTAAAACAGTGATTTTCATCTCAATATATAAAATAAACACATAAATCTAACAAAATTGCCAATGTAATTTTAGAATATAATATATTATAGTAGCTGTAGGCGATTGTTATTTGAAGCAAGGGGTCATCGAAATGTCAATTGTAACACTGATTGGGATCGGATATCGTCCTGAATATCAACAAGGACCTGTTTCGTTGTTTTATGTCTTACCAAATTTGATCAGACAAAGCTGACTTTGATTTTTTTTGTCCTAGAAAATTGCACTGGTTATTGTTTAAGGAAAACACAATTTTAATAATAAGCAAAGTAATTTTAAATATACAGGGCGTTCCAAAAATCACTACCTTTCTCTTTCGTTGTTAAAAATAAACCCAACATTATATATCAACAATTAAATGGCAGAAAAACTGCAGACAGTGACGAAAATTCGAGATAATATTTTAAAAAGGCGTTATTCAACTTTTGTTTTAAAGCAATAAAAGTGGTTTACAGTTATTAATATTGGCATTTCTTGTCATTTCCAAGGCTTTCTATTTAAAAATGTTGCAATTTCTCTTAACTTTATCAAAAATTGTTAATAACTCGAAAATTATTGCAGATAGGTATAGGAAACGCTAATACAGATTGTTGCAGAATGTAATTTTGCATTAGAAAAACAAAAAAAGTTTGGGCATTGTATTTGAAAAAAAAACGAGTTTTAGTGGTCTGAAGTTGTATTAAAAAAAATTAAATTTTGGACACCCTGTAAGTAATGCATCGTTTGCAAAAATTCCAGAATGTACTATAAGGTTTCTTCTAGGCATGGTCTAACTCTAAGCGCTTTTTGTTCAAAAATGGCTAAGTTAGATAATATTAAGCATCATGATGAAAATCAAAAAATTTTCAGAAAACTCCAAAAATCTAAAAAATGACTGCACTTAAGTATAGGGGCTAATAAAAGTCCCTCTAAATTAACGTTTTAAATCCAAATACGCAATAAAAAATAAACCATTGTATTTGAAATAAAAAAGTAGACGTCAACTTTCGGTATTTCCGGAAGGGTCGCCATATTGAAAATATTTTCAATAAACAGATCGGATGCTATTATGGTCATAACCAAAATTTCAGATCCATACCCTTTTTCATTTCTCTGTATACAAAAGTTCTTCCTTTTTGAATTTATAAACAGGCCATGTCGATGTTGATGTTTTTGGCAAATTTGTTACTGTGTTTTAAAAAAATTGTGAATTTTCTAAATGTTGAATCTATCAACTGGGCCACCAAGGGGGCGAGTACGGATGTTTGCTTTGGTGTTGTTCATTCGTTTTTTAAAGTGTTTTATGATTATCCTACCTGCTTTGTCAGTAATTGCAATTCCGCTGTTAGATCCGCGCAGTTCCGAATTACCGCTGCTGGCCGCGGCGTTCTTCTGTCTCTTGCGTCGGCCTTCGCTGTGAGTACATTGCAGACGTAACACCAAAATTATCACAAGGGCGACGATGAGGAGTGCAGAAATAACGCCGATTAGAACGCTCATCATGGGGGTGAAGCGGAACGCTGTGCGATGGCTCTCTGGAAAATATTGCAATATGAAAGCTGGAGAAAAATATATGATAAAAGAAATTCCGTTTTCTTATTAACCAGAAAAAATACGAACATTTGTATTTGCTTTCCTTTCATTTCGTAGGACATTTCGTTCCGCGGCGGTGGTTAGGAGAACGTATTTTGTTTGAAAAACGTCGCGACTAACACAATTATATACGTTGTTTTTCAAATAACCGACAGAGCGGGCGATAACGCTGGTTTTGTTTATTTATTTATTTAATAAATTTGTCTGCGCCGCTTATCCCTTTTTTATTACGTTGTTTTTGAATAATGAAAAGCGTTTTTTTAATGTTTATTTAATACGTTAACATCCAAGTCGTTTAAAACTTACTTAAGTACTCGTGAGATTGACTCAGAAACGAATAGCTCTCCGGGCAGTTTCATAATTTAATTATTTATATTGCAATATATCTTGTTGCTGTGCAGATATTTTTAAAATTCATGAGATCAGAAAGGAAAATTCGAAGTATACGCAAATTCTCAAGAGATACTTGATAAAAAAGGGCTTGATAGTAGTGGTCTGGATCAATATACCTTTAGAACGCTTTTTTCCTTTCCTTTCCTTCTTGTAATATTATTTATTGAATATTTTAATACGAAAAAATTCAGCTATAAGCGCTGTATGAGCTGTACTAGACCGTTCAAACAAGCTATGGCAACAATTTTTACTCCCAAATACTTTTTGGTAGCAAATTTGATTATCAATGAATTTAAGGCTTCACTTATATGTAATGCAATATTTGCTACTTTTTGTGCGTGTCTGCAATATCTAAGTCTCAATAAAATGGAAGTATTAGTTAATCATTTAAAAAATAACGTTTACAGCATTTTTTTGGTACAGGCTACACAACGTAATTCAAACCACTAGGGAAATCTGGCTTAATAAAAGAAATAGAACTTCGATTTAATTTACTAAAAGTTACGCACAGGGTAAGCCAACAGTACGAAACCATTTTTATAATAATATATAACTACATCGTTTTTTCTCTTTTCAACTATAAAAATATTGTTTAGTGTTGCAAAAGACATTAAAAAAAAAATACAAAAGAAATTAAGTTTCTTCTCCTGTCACAATTTTGGAAAAATAAATAACTAGTAGTCTGTGTTGAGCAGATTTAAAGTTTTATAGTAAATTGCCAGAAGCTCTGATTTTTGGAGCTATGCTTCTTCTTCTTTTTCTATCGCCTTTTGCCTTACGGCGTCGGCTTTTGAGGGTTCTCCACCCATCCTTTCCATTCCATCCTGACTGCCGTCATCGCCCTCATCTCTTTAACTGTTCTCGCTCGTTCGCGGGCTAGTTGTTCAATTCTTTTTTCCATATTGGTTGTTGGTCTTCCTGTCCGTCTCTTCCCACACCTTCTTGATTCCGTTTTCTTTGTCAGTGCTTCCGCCGGCATCCTCTGTACGTGCCCATACCAGTTCAGCTGTTTTTCTTCTTTCGGATTACTGGTTTTTGCTTTAGGTTCTTTTGTATGTCTTTATTTTTACACTTGTCTCCTTTAGTTTTTCTGCTATTTTTCTTAAAAATTTTAGTTTAGCTGCCGTTAGTTTCTTCTCGTTTTAGTTGTTAGGGGCCATGTCTCGCTACCATACAATATAGTTGGTATTACAATATTTAATAGGTAGTATATTCTCGAGATTTTTCTAGTTCTGCTTAGAATTTCCGTGTCTATTTTCCCGTCTTTGGTTATTTTAGTTCCTAGGTACTTCATTGTTGTGACTTGTTCCAGTACGTCGTCTCCGCACTTAATGTATTGCTGGTCTTCTGCATAATTTATTTATATTATTTTTGTTTTACCCGTGTTTATTTCCATTTCCATTTGTTGTATTGTTTCGTTCCACTGGTTCAATGACTTTTGTATGTCTTCTCTGTTATCCCCACTATTAGTATATCATCTGCGTATAATAGGCTCTGTATCTGAATGGGTCTTAAATCAAAAGTGAAAATTACTGCAAAGCGTTATGTAGAAGAAGTGTTAAAGCCTTTGGTAAAAGAAAGCATTTTAGAACTTTATCCTGGGGAGGAGAAAAATTTGCTCATTTATCATGATACAGCTAACTAAGGTCCATACTGCAAGATTGACCCAGGAATACATTGCAAAGGTCAAAGAATGTGGTGGTTCAAAGCTTATAAGCAATAGTGAGATTCCTGTCGTCTCCTGATGCCAGTTCTATGGCTCTTTCTGGCTTCGGCTGGCTGAAACAGGGTATGTTCCAGAATCGCGCTATCACAATGATTGGCCTTTGGAAAATACAGGAAGATTGGAACAGTTTTCCTATTGATATGACCGTAAAAAAATGTCAGAACTGGAACGACCGATACAGGGAAATAGTGAAGAATCATGGTCGTCAAATAGTACATATTTTGTCTAATTATATCTTTCTATTGGTAAAATATTTAATATTTCTTTTAAAATTTAATTGTGTCTTAATTGTTGTTGTGTAATTACAAATTTCTATTAGTAGTCAATAAAAAATATTCATTTAATACAAATATTTTATTATTTACTCTTCATCTCCTCACAATCAGTAATGTTTTTTTTTTCATTCATTGCAATAGTTACCTGGTACGCCAGCATTTTAAAATGTCTTGTCCATGTTTTTGTTCTGAAACGATCCATATCAGACTTATTTCATAAGTTACTGAAAAGTTACACAAACGATAAGGCAGCCCAAAACTTTTGGTACCATTAATTGCTGTTAACAAATGTTTACATTTATTAGATTTAATATTGTTAAGATTTTTTGGGTTACCGAACAATCTGCTTGATGAATGAGAAACGTTTCGGTAATTAACTCCTTAATTGATGCGCCTTTTTTTTTTCTTTTTGTCGTCATGAAACAGCAGGCAAAAGTCTCCCGATACGTGTAACTCATCTACTTTAAAAATGTCCTCAGAAATTGCAGAATCCCTATGTTCTTACTTTCACTGTATATGTTTACCAAGGTGAGACCGTTGCCAAATAACGGGAATGCCAAGTCTCGCTACATCCTTTATTACCAACTAAATTACAAACTTTATACCTGCTCGGGTTACACAGACGGAAAAATTGAATGTTCACCTCAAAACACTGCGCAAGTTACATACTTCGCTTGTCGTTTTTTGCAACGTATTTCACGAAGCGAAGTAAATCTTCAATTAACTTGGGATATTTTTGCCACCGAGCAGCAATATGTAAGTTTATTGTGTTAGACAAACTGCAATATATCACAAAGTCATAAAATTCAAGCACCTTAGCTAACTTACATACTGTGAATTAATTAAATTTCAGCTTGATGTGCGGTCACACCGCTTCGTTCAGGCCACTATGAAGATCTCGTTTAATATAAGAGATAAATAATCGCTTATTTTAAGAAAACATTGCATGACATAGAGATCAATTGGCAGCGATATTCAAATGCCTTAAAATTGTACGATTAATTTACTATGAGGGGTGCTCCGAACTTATTGAAAATAAAAAAAACTAGTAGTCTGTGAAATCAAAATCTGCATCTTCATATTACAGAGATTAAGGACTTAAGCAATTAATTTAATTATTAGAGAAAAAAACTTACACGCGATTTTTTTTCGATGGTAAATATGTAGAGTAAAGTGCCCTAATATGGAACAGTTACCTATTATGGAATACATCAGTTTTATGACAATGAATAAGCGATATCTGTTGAAAAGTATATGTACCTATTTGTACATTGATCACACATTCCCAAATGTAAAATAGTTAAAAAATATTCACTAGATTACATAACAGATTCAAATATATTTTTGACGTGCTACTGAGTTTTTAGGCTAAATCTTTCAGTGCAAAATTTTATATGCTAGGGTAAAAGATATAAAATATTTTATTGCATGTTTATTTAGCATGAGCCTTTACATTTCAATTAAATAGACCAAAATTTTGATTGGGGCCATTTCATGTTTTACATATACCGATTTTTGAAATGTCTCATTGATGCCTAATATGGAATACATAGAGGTGCCTTTTAATGAGTATGATTATGGTCACTAAGTACAGCAATATGGGTTCAGTGTCAAAAGTGTCAAATGTGCAAAATACCCAAAAAAACAATTCTATTGTCCTACCTGTAAAAAATAAATAAATTATCAACATTTAGTTCGAATGACACTTGAATTATAATTTAATTTACATAAATAACAGAGTTTTGGTTTGGTTTAAGTAATAATGCAAATCAGAAAGAAATAAAAGATTAATCTATGAGCAGTTGTTTATTTTAATGTATATTTCCTATATAATTCTGTATTCCATATTAAGAACCCCTAGTATTCCATATTAGGTTCCCCGGGAGCTTAATATGGAATAGTAGTAACATTAAAAAAATAGCTATATAAGAAATATCTACCGTAATGACGTATCAGAATTCGAGTAATGTGTTGCGTATTCATTAGAAATTCCTTACAATTTTTTTTGCAAAATTTTGTTGAATACATGTGAATATTATTGCCGAAAACCAAAAAGTATTCCATATTAGGGCACTTTACTCTACTATTTGACGACCATGATTCTTCAATATTTTTCTGCATCGGTTGTTCTAGCTCTAGAATTTTTTTTACGGTCATATCAATAAAAAAACTATTCCACTCTTCCTGTATTTTCCAAAGGCCAATCATTGTGATAGCGCGATGCTGGAACATACGCTGTTTCAGCTGTTACAGACGCTCTAAGTTATACCCTTGGTAATACGTTTGTACCTTTAATTCATTCAAAATAAAGTCTACTCAATTTGTTACAATTCTTCAAAATTTTTAAAAATCTCCGCAGTGTATACCCTTGCATTACTTTTGGTAACAAAACGAAATTTTTTAAATACTTTAAGGGCACCCTAAGCTGTGCATCTCTACCTTCAGCTTAGAAGAAAGTTTTTGAAAAATAAAATCCCTAGATTCAGGACGTAACCATATTTTACATTTTAAAGAAAATGCAAAACAATTAAAAATAAAATTACCAAGGATGGATAAGGCACAGACTTAAGTAACTATAGATAAAACAAATTCTTACCTTTTTCAGCAGTCAGTTGTTTTTCCGGAAGTCTCAGTGTAGCGGCTTGAAGTATCACTGGTTCACTTCTGCCTTTCGTATTGTATGAATATAATCCTGCCTGGTAAATGGCTCCAGCATCAAGGCCTGTAACGGAAAATCTAGCTACCGGTGAGGAAAGATTAGTCTTGACATCTTGCGTATGACTTTCACGCACCTGAAAAACAAAAACATGCTTTAAAAAAAGCTTATTTACAGTTTACTTTGACGCTTTTATAAATGAAATAAATTCCACAGTTGGTTGTAGCAAAAAAAGGTTGTAAAATAAATTATACAGTTCATTCAGTACAGTACTGTGTAATTGCTTTCACACGGTAAGATTCAGTTTAATCTGCTTGGCATGTGATTAAACCTTTTCAAATATATAATTTCCTTAAAACGCTTTCTTCAATAAACTGAATCGGGGGTAGTAATTAAATCAAATACATTTCTGTATTCGTTGTTGTCAATTTCAGGTAATTACAGCATGCGAAAGCTTTATTATCCTTAATTATATTTTTTATTATCTTGTTAGCGCTTATTTGATTCGTGTAAGTCTCTAAGCCAAATTAAATATAATTGGGCTGTCAGGCGCGGTCTTAATAAGCGCCAATAATTGGAGAATATTGGACTTTTTGGGCTCATTATTGTACACTTACTTCCAGAAGAAAGGATTGTGGAAGACCACCGTTGAAACCTTCCGAACATTTAACTGAGAACGAAGTCATGGAGATATTGGACACGGTGCAGTTATGAACTGTGTCGGGGCGACCTGCAAAATAATAAATACACATTAAAAACGCGTGCATATGTACTGAAATCTATTTATAAACGTAACAAACTGTGTTTAATAATGCGCTTATATTTCAAAACATGATGCCAACGCCCGGGGCTTAAAAACTTTTTCATTACACCCAAGAAAAATAAAGTAAAATGAGTCTTTTTCAATTTAATACCCTTTTTAGTCTTGCACGTCGCTTCGGGCTGTTATTGAGTTATTCAGGATTAAATAACGTATTAAATTTTAAATTACAATCAGGCTGAAAATACTTTCGATAATACAGACAAACAAGGGGATTAGCAGTAGCTACATTAGTTTTCCTTTCATTGTATATCCTGATAAAAGGATAAGTAAATATTTGCTTCGTAATAAAGTACAGCCTTTTGTTTCCAGGAAAATATAGTTTCTTACATTGTGCATTGGGATTTGTGTAAGTATCAAATCTTCGTGTGCTTAAAAATGTGTGAATTGTATTGTGAATAATTTTTTAGATAAATCTACTAAATTTTAATAAAAGCACACTTATTTTTACTTTCGCCATACGTAGTATGAAGAAAGTTTTGTCACGAAAATCTTCTAGTTTCACATTTGAACGGGGACACACGTTTGGAGTTCCCCTTAATCCCTTTAGACTAGAGGTCGCAACCTCAAATGCCACAAGGGGACCCGGGCGGCACTTTTTTTGGGGCGGCACTTTTAGTCAACCCAAATATCCACGGGGTAACAATTAAAATCTCAGGGTAACGAAGGAACAGTAGACATAATAATCAGTGCTAGCGCTAATCCCAATGAAAAATTCACATAAAAAAAAAGAATTCCCATCGAAGTTAGAGGGTAAAACGGGTTAGTCGACCTGGCTACACTTAAACACGCCCCCTTGTAACGACAGAAATTTCAAGTAATAAAATTCATGATAGGGTACCAACCATTCAATAAAATTATGAAACTCTATTGTAAAAGGGATTTTTCACTTCCGTTCTATTGCGAACATTTGGTTTGAGGTATGAACCTCTTTTTATATTAACAAATCGTCGCATAGCAATAACATTAAATTTGTCTAATCGTTTGTAAATTGAGATGTACAAAAGTGTCGAACAATGGTAGATAAGAGAACTTCCAAATAATGGGGCAAAAAAAAAGTGTGTAATGACGATTTTTCATTATGTAAATACAATTATTGTTGGGAGGTTATTAAGTAAGTACGTGATAAAATTATTGGTTGTGCGCGAATGGCCTAAGTGGGTGATAATTAGTGCAATTTGACAGGTATATATGATTTATATAATACTTGGAGTCGTGTCTAGCAGTGGCATACGCAAGGAAGGGATTAGGGGAATAAATCACCCCCTTAAAGTTTGAAAAGAACTAAAATAATAATTATCGCACTTCAAAATTGCCTGAAAGACTTCTTTTCCATACATTTGTATGTTTTACTCAAAAATGCCATTTTTAGGTACGTTTGAGCTTAAAAATTTAAAAAAATGCCTATGGCGCTGTTACCCGGGGGGCTGCCGCTTCTGGACCCCCGCAACTCTTTTTTTTTACAACTAACTTTTTGTGTCTAACTCCCATAGATCATTTTCTTATTACACCGTTACCATGCCTCGTTTGAAATTAGTCAGTATTATTTTTGCAGATTTAAACCATATCCCCCCTCAATTATTTTTCTGCGTACGCCACTGGTGTCTAGGCAAGGCAAGGTGCCTTTGAGAAAATTCATAGTAATGTACGTTTTTTGTTCATGAGAACGTTTGAGCCATTCGAACAAGCAACAAAAATATGAATTTATAGCATAAACTGACGTTTTTCAGTTTTTTTAAATTAAATTTTTGGCTGAAATATGGTGTTACTTTTTGCTAAACATAATATGTATGTGTTCCTTTACCTAAATGGAAACTATTAGTGGGTCGGGTCACGTGTTTTTTCCGCTCGCGCGGAGACTGCTATAGGGGGGTTGACCCCCTCTTCAGTCGTTAGAGGTACAGGGATAATGGGTAGGGATGTGGATAGTCAAGAATGGGTAAGGAAAGGTGGAAGTACTACCACAGCATTTGCCTTAACCATAGAGGAAACCACCTGAAACCTCTACAATGACAGTCGGCCCTGGGAATCGAACCCAGGACCTCCCGATTACAAGTTAGGTTGTTTTACCAACCAGCCACCAAGCTCAACTATTAGTGAAAGATTTTACTCTTATTAAAAATAATTTCGTGGGGTGAGGGCGATCTGATTTAAAAAAATAACAATCAGAATATGTTCTGCAATAAAACTGCAATTTTGGATTATGGTAAAGTACTCTACATTATCTAACTTTGCATTAAAACACGTTTGAACATCTAAAATTTAAAAAAAAAAATCGCCTACGGCGCATTTTGTCTTTCCCCCCACTTTGTTGTGTCGATCTCTGTTTGCTTTTGGAAACATAGAGTTAGCAACAACTCTTATTGACAGGGGCGGCAAACTCAGGGACCGCCCCGGGCGGCACAAACTTTAACTACACCACTGTGTACAAGTTCATGTCCTTCAGAAAAAAATGTGTTCTGGGATAGGCAGTTAAATTGTAGAAGTTATATTTACGTTTAATTCCAAAAATTTGAATTTTCGCTCTAGGTATAAAGCAAATATATTCTGTACAACAAAACAAGTACCGCAAATGTTGTTTTAAAATTGATCCTTTTTCCATTTCTATTTATAGTAGTTATAGTTACATTTTGAATAAGGGATAAATAGAAGCTTAAACATGTAATCTATGGACATAGAACAAATAAAACTGCAATTCGTCAATAGATTTTTTGTTATGGAATCAAGCTAATACTCAGAACTTTGGTGGTGTTGAAGAATATGATACACTTCCAAAATAATTTTGATATTGATAAGTACATTTTCAGCAAAATGGTGTATGGAACAAAATAACCCTAAGGCAACGAGTTGAGGGTTAATTTTTTAATTCGTTCTTGTTAATATCTTAAAATAGATTAAATATTATTTAACGATATAAATGTTTACCTCACATTTGGTTTTTAGTTCACAAAATAGCAAATTGTAGGGAAATCCCTATGTCGCGGTCTCAACTACTTTTATTAAGATGTGCTGTGTTTTGTCCTCCGCAAAAAAAGGCGAAAGGTCCAAATCGCCGAGATATTTTATCAAACAAAAACTTTGCTACAAGAATGCAAAGTCTTCGCTCCTGATGTATTTATCGGACATTGCCGACCAAACCGACCGTGAACCAAAATAAACGTTTCTAGCGACACTGCATTAGTCGCGAAACTTCGCGACGAACAGATTTTATTAGGAACCTTCTCCGTAGTTTTTGTATTCACTGGAGTGTAGTGAGCGGCTAAATGTCACCCCGGAAATCCCATAAACCACCTCTTTACACAGGCATGTTTTAAAATACGAGGGGCTATCGATAATCGTGAAGTTTTAAGATGCAACTTTAGAAAATATATCCCTTATACCAGTTTTTTACTCTGTCGACATTCTTGCATCACTTAATGAGTGTTTAAGGATTCGTGAATTACACATTTTTAATAAATTTATTAGTAGAACCTTTCTCACAACATTTCGCCAATCTTTCGCTTAACAATCATCCCTCATTGTAAATCCTGAGCGTCCATTGTTACACCATTCTTTAAATTAATGACAAAATTAGTGTTTCACATTGTGATAAAGGGGGCAACATTTAATAAAAGTAACGGGACAGCAGGTATGGAAGAATTTCTAGATCAAAATTTAGGAGTTAAAGTAGATATCGAACAGATGTGTGAGGTGGGTCAAAAATATGACAATCGCAACAATAAATAAATGGGAGGATAAAATAAAGTTAATGCAGAATAAGAGCAGATTAAAAGGTAAAAGCGTTTACATAGACAATAACCTAACAGTAAAAGAAATAGAAATACAAAGAAAAACCAGAGGAGAGGCAGAAAAAGCGAGAAAAACGGAGAAGCTTACCAAAAACTAATCGTAGATGATAACATCTGGCTATGGAATAAAGAGAAAGAGGATCTACAGCAAAAAACTAAGGATGGAAAACAAGTTACGGAACAAATGGCATGAACACAACACGAAAACGGACATGACTAAGGAAATCCAGATAGCAATCAAAGCACGAGATATTAAAAATGATTAAAACAGAGATAAGAAAGAAAAAATAAGAATAGGAACTTGGAATACCAGAAGAGCATAAAAGGAAAAGAAGAAGAAGTGGTAGAAGAAACGATAAAACATAAAGTAGAGATTTTAGGAATATTAGAAACAAAATGAGATTTCTAAGAAAAATCCAAGGAAAACCCAAAAAAAAAGATGGAATCTGAAATGAAAAATATAGAGAAAAATTAAAGATAAAATCAGTTCAAATAAAAATACAAGAAAGACAGCGGGGATGGTCGGGTCACATTTATAGGATGGAAGAAGAAGGGTTAACCAGAAAAGCCTATGAAGCAAGATCACAGGGAAAAAACAAAAGAGGTAGACCGAGAAAAACCTGGCAAGACGAAATTAAAAAAGCAGCAAGATAGAAACATTAAATGGAAAGACATAAAAAAAGCTAGCACAAGACAGCACAACACTAACAGTAAAAGGACTCATGACTAAATAATAATAAATAAACTGGTGTTTCTTCAAGAATTTTTGAATATTCACCCCAAATAAGATTCAATAGTTTACAAAAAGTGCATAGCATTTCCACAGCGGCGTATTTAAGAATTTCCTCATTCCAGTTGTCACTGGTTAGACCTACTGTACGAATAGTCCCTCGTAAAATAAGTATTTTTAATTTAAAATATAAATAAATTGAAAACCCGACATGCAAAATAAATGTTTATTTTAAATTGCGCAGAGAGGATTCGCAGTCTCCCCATTATTTTTAAGCTATTAAAATGCGAGAAAGCTGTACGACTCCCCAAGCACAATTCTTTCTTAACTAGGTCTCGGATGTGTCACTGTGCGATATATATCGGCCAAGCTGTGCAGGAACAAAAACGTGCTGTATTAGCAACAGGAAGCTAAAATACGTGAAGTATGAATGAGGCAGGAAATCTACATCGAAACACGGAACTTATTGTAACTTATGTAAGAGCAAAAACCAAATAAAGTGTTCTTTTATCGAAAAAACGAATCAAGAAAACTTAATTTCATTCCAAAAAAGATGCCTGGTATATTTCCTCTTATTAATTTTAAAATTTTTGCATTAAAAAATAAATTAGGTTTAAATCCCTTACAAATTAAACCCTTTAAGCAACTGATTAATCTTATCAGATGTAGCACTTCGAAAAGGACATTTATAATTAGCGTTTTCTTGATATTTAATGAAAAAATTGAGCATGAAAAGATTCTGATATAATTTTTCTTCACGACTTATATAAAATTATAATGCAAATAATCCAAGCGATTAAGGATTAAGGATTAATTTAAATAAAAGGACAAATGGATGGACACATTTAGACTAACCTAAACTTTGCTAAAATTGTAAATATTATCTAAGGTTATCAACCATTTAACTAAAAGGAGATATTTTAATTTTAATTCCCTTAAAATGCATTGTCTGCCCTTTTTATACCAAAATTACAATACAATGTTCTTAGATACTAAATTATTTTAAAATTTCTCAGGTAATATCATTTGCTTTATATTATGTTGACTTATTTCAAAAGATATTAATCACATTTTGCGAGCATAATAATTTGGCCACCCTCTGACTTTTAAGAATTATTTAAAAGTAAGGTATTTTTGTTATAAATCTACACTTTATTTAAATTAATAATTATTTTGGTATTTTTCTTTTAAATTATAACATGGGAAATTGTTCCCAAAATTGTGGATTTCAATTGGATTTTAAACGTATTTAACCTTTCTTTTCCGCAAATTCCATTACAAAAATTGTAATCTATAAAATTTTAGAACTAAATTATTATTTAATTACTTTAAGAGCTTTACTATTGTAATTTGATTTAAACGTTAGTACTTCAGCATATATACAATTAATTTGTTGAATATAACTGATAATGACCAAACTTTTGGGCAGATAATACTAATTGCTTTGTGATAAGAAATGAAGAATTAAAATAACTTAACGATATACATAGATCTTCGGTTTGTAACTTAGCTCATGTGGATAACATATTAGTAATTGTATTCGCGAAGTTTGTGTGGTCAGGTGTCAGGTCCTTTTAACTTTACTTAAACATTTATAAAAGTAATTTTTACAATCGGTTCTACGTGATAGTGTTGTACAAAATACGTTAGAGACAATAAATTCGCTACTGTAATTGTTTGTTAATTTGTAAATGTGCTAGTTATTTCAAAATCATTGTCAAATGTTGCCATTTTGGAGTTCACCTTGCCGTTCGTACTAATGCGTCGATTAGCTAACGGTGAGTGACCTTGTAATGTTTTTTGCGTCAAAATTTGTTGCAGCTCAGCTGTGAAAATACCTTTGGGTCGTTATTTTGAGATGTTTCTTTGATAAGACAGTAATTTAAAAAAAACGATGAGTAAATTATGTAATAATATGTAATATATGTATATAATATGTAATATAATATAATATATCATAATATTCATGAAATAAGTAAATTCATCTGTAAATACATTTTAAAATACAGGGTGATTGAAATTCGAGTTTAAGCATGGGGATCTCGCTCATTATAATAGCTAGAATATAGGTTTAAATTCGGCAAAGTTGCTAAATTTTGTGCTTATTGATAATCCAAAGAGAAATTGGAAATATCTTAAACGGTATCCGAGAAAATTAGGAAAAACCAGAAAATGCGATTTTTGAAAATCGTCTATAACTCCTTTGGCGTATGAAATATTTTCAATGTGTAAAAACATTGCTGAAGCAACTTTTTAAGCCGAATCGGATGGTGGTCACAAATTTTTCCTAGATCGATTCGTTTTTGTTTTATGATAACCAACTTTATTGTTTCTTATAGGTCCAATTTTTGCTATTTACATAATCAAATAACATTTACTTTTTTGAATCCATTGATGTACACACATGGTATTTTACTTCTTTAATCATTGTCAAAGTTAAAAACAGACTGCAAGTGCAATTAATTTTGCAAATACTTCTACATTCGTAGCTGGTCTTTTATTTTGACAAGATATCCTTCGAAAAAAAATATTTTTAATTAAACTTTTATGTTAGAAGCATGGTTGAGTTGACCTTCAAAATAATTGGTAACTGTAATTTCATCTAGCCAAAAATTTATCGGTCACATTTTCAAAGTTGTTATTGTTTAGCCTCGAATTTTAGACTAAATTTGACATTTTGAAAAAGTATGTTACGTTGATTTTCCAGGTTGTTTAATTTTTCTCTAACCCACTGTATTTTTCAAAATAGTGAAATAGTTGCACTTTGTCGGTAATTATTCTTTATGTTACACTTTTTTTTTTCCAGATAGGTCGTGATAACTACGAAAAAAGCGTTCAAAGTAAGTGCATTTTCATTTGTTTATCGTTGGGTGAGAACCCCAAAATTAACAGTGCTTAGGATCTACGAACAACTTAAAACAACCCAGAATTACGTAATGTAAATAAGAAAACAACGCGTTAAAGGACGGTTTTCGCTTTAAGAAACAATTGCATGTCTCGTAAAATTGCCTGCATATTTTAGCCGTGTCAGATTTTTCGTAAACTTGTTTCAATACGCTTAGTTTATGTAACGTTATTTCTGTTTCAATGCATAACGTTATTTCATTTTACCTCGGCGGTTCTCCAAGAAAATATTTTGCTTTATTTTAAGCACACTCATAAAAAAGTAATATCAAGAGACCTATACATTTAGAGCTGCTCGGTAGAGACTTGAGTGGTTTCGAGGATTTAGAAATATTGTCGCAGGCGAATAAAAGAACCTAAGAAAATACGAATAAGAGGACGAATTGTTCCAGAAATGTACACTCTATTTGGGTCAATTAAAGGTATGAGACCGTTTCAAATCTTAAGTTAAGATAAATTTTAAAAGACCGGATGAAAATCCGGACGAATTGGAAAGGTTTTAAGCATGCCAGCAACTGCTTTAATAATAAGACACGACAGACGAAATTAAATATTATTTAATGCTTGTTATATAAGGCAGTAATTACACGCAAACGAAAATTATAATTAAAATAAATTATATTTATATATTAGTAGGATTCTACAGCTGTCGCTGTTCTCCGTCTCTCAACCACCGTCTCCATGCGTCTCGTTCTTGGCGTTCTTCGTCCTGTAGGCCTCTTCTTTTCATCGCTTCGTCTACTTCATTTCTCCATGATCTTCGGGGTCAACCTCTTTTCCTTCTGCCTATACGACGACTCCATTCAGTGACACTTACTCTCCATCTTTTTCTATTAGTTCTTCTAACAACGCCAAAAGGGCGTGTGGTCGTAGAAAAAGTATAGCACAAAAATGTTGTCAACACATGTATGTTTTGCAATAAATAATCTTTATTAGTCTCGTTTTTACCCAAAGTTTTGATTTAATTTTTGACGATCAAGGTGAACTAAAATTTTATACACAACCAAAAAATGTTGTACCAATTTTCGCTTGAATTTTAGTCTCAGGTGTTCCTACTGTTCATAAAAAAACTTTTTAAGATGTATAGGCTTGAGAGGGTAGTTACTAACCATAAATAAGTTGCGTTATCATGATATCGCTTAGAATAAAGGAGAAACATCGGAAGCAGTAAGTTATTCCTTAAAACTTTCGGATGACTGGCGTTCTCTCCCTTAACGGTCTATATTTCATATCGACACCCTAAGCTTTAAACACAAAGTATTGACTCTTGTCAATCAAAACTTCACTTTTCGTAAAAGTTGGGTAGCGCGCCGAGAATTTAGCGATAAGGAACTGGCAAATGGCACGTAAGACCGTGTCGTGTGTACGGTTAATCATGCGGCACGCACCGTTATACAAAACGGCATAAAATACATAAAAAAATTCATACGATCTCACTGAATTTTAAGCAAAAACTGTGTACTATTAGTACGACTTTATTAGCTATTTTGCAAACATAGTTTGATAACTTTATAACGAATTTTAATTACTAAAGTTTCTTACGTACATATTTCGGTCTTAAGTGGTTTTCCAGCCCTTTTTCCGTCTTAACACGTGCTTGCCACTTCCATACTTGTGCTGGTAATTGATCTTCTGGCATTCTTCTTAGATGGCCATACCAGTTTAACCTCTTTCATGTGATTGTATCAATTATAGTAGTATCTACGTACATTTTTTTTCGGATGACCGTGTTACGTACTCTCTTAAGTCTAGTAAAACGGCAGCACTTCCTCCAGTACTCCATTTCCAGAGCTTTTTTTGCAGTTATCGTATCAAGATTGGTAAAATGTACGGTATTTTATTATTATCTTGTATTTTAAGCACACATTTATACAAATTTGAGCTTTCTACTTATAACTATTTACAAGCAGAGCGTAAAAGCTCGCGTACCTGCATAATTTATCGTATCGAGAGCTTTCCATAAGTGCGAGGTAACTAAACCCAAATTTTGCATTATTTTATATATTTAGGTAACGAAAACGTATTTTCTTTGAAAAAATCAGTCAAAAAAAGTAATTGTTCCGAAATTAAAAAGTATTTCAGCTGAATCTGCGCTATTTTAGAGTTTGGCCATCTAAAGCTTTCAATTTGTATAAAAAACTTAAATACATAAAGCGTTGTATTTACACAACTGACTTAAACTAAAATTAGTTGTTTATTGTAAAGCGAAGAAATAAAAATCTGGTATTACTGGACGGTAGGGGAGAACGGGTACAAATGTAACACGGTACAATTGTAACAACCGCTGTAATTTTATTGTAAAGTGACAAATTTGATGTACACAACTGTACACGGTACTAGATAGACATCCTACAGATGCTCCTGCAATATTGGCCACTGTTCTGTGACACATCAGTTTCTATGCGTAAAAACAGTTTTTTGAAGCACGTAAGTAAAATATTTTTTGGATATTGTTTTTTGGATATCTTTTCTGAATGTTGATATATAAAAATGATATGAACTTTGTTACTATGCATGTACATCCGTCTAACAACAATGGCTACAGTTATGAAGTTACGTACTTGCATGTCAGTGGTAGTGATCAAAACATATAATAAGTACGTAAGGTGACAAATGTAACAGTTTCGACGGGGACGTTTGTAACATGTTACATTTGTACCCACCACATAGGCTAATAATAAATTTTTGTTGTTGTATCTATTCAGAATGCCGCGAAAGAGGTTAAGAACTTCTAATAGGAGCCCTTCAAATGAGATAATGAAACGAGCCGCTTCTCTTGTACTCGAAGAACATAAAAATGAAAGGGAAGTTGCAAGAGAACTAAAAATATGTCATGTAACACTAAATCGGTACTGCAAAAAAATTAAAAATGGTGAGATACCCACAGTGGGATATAATCCTCATACGAGAGTACTCTCGGCAGAGGAGGAAAATGCGTTTTGTGATTATATTCGTAATTCTTCTCAGCTGTATTTTGGATTAACTCCAATTGAAATACGTACATTGGTAAGATTAAAGTAGGCAATAAAAACTTGAATCTTACAGAAAATTTTGATAATTTTAGGTTTATCAGTTTTGTACCTGGCAAAATATAAAAATGCCAGAACAGTGGCAAAGGGCTCATCTTGCTTTAAGGGATTGGTTTACAAACTTTATGAATCGCAACCCTACGTTATCCATAAGAATTCCTGAGCCAACTAGCCACGCTCGCGCTGTAAATTTTAATAGATAAAGAAATCACGGGAATAAATGATAATGACACTTCCGATGACAACCACGATACATCATTAGAAATTCTTGAAACTATTAGACCATACCCAAAGGCCCCAGTTGTAAAAAATAAAATTAATACAAGAAGAAAAAGGAAATCTGCCATATTAACAGATACGCCTGAGAAAATAGCTTTAGAAAAAGAACAACAGAACAAAAAGAAGACAATCGACAAAGTAAAGAGAAATTTTACAAAAGAAAACAAAAGAAATTTGAAAAAGAAAATCATCCAGAGCTCAGAAGATGAAGACGAAGATACGTTATGTGTATACTGTCTCCAGCCTTACACTGACTCAGTACCTGGTAACACATGGATACAATGCTGCAAGTGTAAAAAATGGGCACATGAAAATTGTGTCCACAGTTTGCGCGAAATGTACTTTTTTTGTTTAAACTGCGACGATAATGATTAAAAAATATTACAAGTTTGTTATTTACTTTTATAAGATATTTGATGGTTTTAAGAAAACAGGTTTTATTTTTATATATAACACTTTTAATATAAAACATGTTTTATAGCGAATGAGAAGTTTAAAAAATATTCCAATTTTGTTATTTTCTGTTTTAAGGATATTTTTTAGTTTTAAGAAAACACGTATTATTTTTATATGTACTACTTTTGAAATAAAATATGTTTGATACTAATTTCGTTTTTGTAATTGATGGACATTCCACGTTATCGTTCATTAAAATGATTGTTACATTTATCCCCCTACCCTGTTACAATTGTCTCCCGCACGGGTACAGTTGTAACAGTGTGCAAGTACCTAAATAATATTTTATTGACATATTATCTAAAGGATTATCGAAAATTCTAAAACAGCATTTAATAGCCAAAAGTTCAACCTACGTTGTGCCATTTTTTCGAATGAGCTACACCCATTTTGAAAGTAGTAATTAAATAAAATGTAAAAATTGTTACAATCGTACCCGTTCTCCCCTATATTTTATTCAACGTCTACTAATCCTACGTTTCGCTCCTTATTTTTAGGAGCATCTTCAGGGCTATAATATTTTATAAAAACACACAATTAATTTACAAGTCATTCTTAATCTTAATATTTAAAATTATTATATTATATTTTTTTTTTTTTATTTATTTTTTTTTTAAATTTTTTTTTTATATAAAAAGAAATGAAACTAACAGATATTAAAACTTGAAAAAACTACATTACTAATCAATATTTTTAATATTAAAACTGGTAGATGTCGCTATTTTACACATTAATTTGAAAGTTTAAATGTTTGTGTAAATTCATGATATTTTATAAAAAACAATCCTAACAACATATTTCGACAACAAAAAGTCCAAATTTAGAACTAGAAAGAATAAGTTAATGTTGGTTTTTAATAGTTAAAGTTTTTTGATGAATTTCATTAAATAGTAATTTGTATGTCTTTTGAAAAATATTGTCAATGTCAGATCTATCATTACATGCATTGTTGTTAACGTTGATAAAAATGCTTTCTGCGATAAGTCTTTTGAATAAGTTTTCTTCATGGTAAACAATATTTACCTTTGTTAAATTGAAATCATGACCTGTATTGATAATATGTTCTGTTAAACTTGTGGTTGCTATGAAATTTTTATTACTATTTTTGTTTGAGACGTCATTTACTTTCTTAATGTCACTTTTGTGACCATACATTCTGTTGCGTAATGTTTGTGTAGTTTGTCCTATGTAAATGGTATCACATTGATTACAGGAACAACTGTATATTAAATTATTTTTTAGAATTGTGGGTGTAGGATCTTTTAATCGAGTGTAAACTGATTGTAAAATAAATTGATTTTTAAAGGCTAATTGGATGTTATGACGTTTTTTTAAAATGGTTGATAAATTTTCTGAAAGTGACTTAATATAAGGAATTTTATAGTATTTTAAAAGTTCAACTGATGTATCTGTATTGTTTGGTATTGTTTTTTTTATTATTATTGTTTAATAAGTATTTGTTAATAATGCTAAGTGGGTAATTATTTTGTAACAGGAAAGTTTTAGCTTTTTTAAAATTTTCTTCATGAAATCTATTATCTGACAATGTTAATATTCTTCTTTTGATATTTTTTACAATATTTAATTTCTGATGGATGGGATGATGGGAGTTGAAATTTAATAATCTAGTAGATTTACTGTTTTTTCTATACCAATTGGTATGAATTGTACTGTTGATATCGTCTCTATGCAATGTAACTTCTAAATAATTTATAGAATTGTTCATTTCTTTTTCACATGTAAATTGTATTTTAATATCTGTTAGTTTCATTTCTTTTTATAAAAAAATAATTTTAAATATTAAGATTAAGAATGACTTGTAAATTAATTGTGTGTTTTTATAAAATATTATAGCCCTGAAGATGCTCCTAAAAATAAGGAGCGAAACGTAGGATTAGTAGACGTTGAATAAAATATACCGTCCAGTAATACCAGATTTTTATTTCTTCGCTTTACAATTTATATACAACGGACGTTCATATACTTAATTAGTTGTTTACTTAGTATTTTTTATTCCTGTACAAAAACTTCAGTATTTTAATTTTGAAATTCTTGCTTATGCTTGATAAAAAATTATAATGCCCCTGCTAAATCGTCCTCTTACTGCAAATTGTATCGCTTTTAATGAAAAATGGTGTCAGATTAACGTTTTTACAACAAAAATAATTATTTCTTTAAATATCTCAAGCTTAACCAGGAAAACAGCGCTACGAAACATGAAGCTTTTGTGTTTTTTTACCTCTTTATAAAATACATTTTAAAAATCAAGAGGAGTGTAAGCACAAGCAAAATCTAAAATAAAACGTAGTGACATTTTTTAACCTTCCAGTCTAGCATTTTAATAAGTATACTCTACAAATATGAAGATTCCACTACCGGTTGTTGTTTTTGGTGTTGGAGGTAAATTACATGTAAATTAAATCTAGCAACAACGAAAACATTAATCGAGACATACTTTTACGATTTTTATTTAAAATTTGTAATTAATTTTCCAGTAAAACGACACATTTCCACTTAATAAGCAATTCTGCGCAGCGTTCATTAGCTATCTCTACAAAGGTTACAAAATAAAAACTGTTTAGTTATTCATTTTTGTGAAAAAAAAATTTAAATTAAAGTTGTTTCACTGTGCTGCACAAACAATAGGCAAAGTGAATAGTAATGTAATTTTCATTTTATGTTTTTGTGATGTTGGCTGCTAAATGCGGGTATAGCTTTGTTTTCAGATTAAACGAAGCCCAGTTTGATAACAAAGAATTTGAAGACAGATAATTTCATTAGTTTGTGAAATATACTGACTAATTCGTTAAGCGTTTATTTTCTTACAAAATTGCTTGTGAAGAAAACTGCTGATATTATTCAGAATATATTTTTAAAAGACAATATGCCAACGTTTTTATGACTTTAAAAATATATCTAAATTTATTGAAGAACCAATACTTTTGATTTTTCATTATAAATGGACTTACATCATTTTCATAATTATTTAGTTGTAAATATCATTAAATTTAATTGAACTTCCTAGTGAGTTATTGATTTTTTGACGTCATACAATTAGATCAAAATTTTATTGAATTTTTAAGAAGTCTTGCATGAAAACATCGAAATTTGCCCACCCATTTAGCAAACGGGGCTCAAAGAAGGTTTATTAATAAATAATTGAGTCAAGGTAAGATTTTGGCGCGCACTGTATAATTATTGTATCAATTAATATAAAACGCTTAATGGGCTTCAAAATCTAATTTCTGGACGGAAAAGTCATTTTATATGGATGATTCTTATAATATTGCAATTAATAATCAATTCTGTGACGGATCGCAGAGCTTTTCATGTAAAAGGCAACACTTTTCACTTCAATAATTTCATTAGGGATTATCGAAACGACTGAATTTGATTGAAATTATTGCGAAGCGGAAAGTCTCTATGCAATGGATCCACTTTTTAAAATGAAAGGCCTGTCTTTTCAGAAATCATCAATCGTATTATCTCATGGCAGCGTCACGACGTCAGCGTCGTGGATTTTTAATAGTGGACAAAATACTTTTCTCTCTCGTACTGGCGTTTTATCTATTGACGTACCCTCTGTTTTTGGACTCAGAGTTCGATTTTCTGTCTCTTTTTACTTCCAAAATATGCAATATTATTTTTACATGGAATTTGCTTACTTTTTCTTTTTGGAAGAAACCTGAATAATTCTTTACAGAAACTGTCTTTTTCGATCTGTTGAAAGTGTTTATATGATTTCATTGTTTTGTATAAGACTTTTTGCAGATTAATTTTAGCGTTGCTTCTTTTTTCTTCTTATTCTTTGGTTGTACGATAGCCCACAGTATTTTTAAAATAATGAAATTCATTATTTAACTTTTAGTTTCCTTTTAGTTTTGTTTTTTATGAGCCACAATTTTCTCGAATGTCCTAATACTTACTAGTAATGTGGGAAACTTTACACTTTGTTTTAAAATCTTGCTTTATACAAAATTTACTGTTCAATTAAATTTTCTTTTATTCACAAATAAGGGGCAAAAATACATAAAGTTGTTTGTTATATTTATATTTTTGTAAAATAAGGCAAACTATATAGGTTCCTTTTACAAATTAAATATTTTTTGCCCAAACTTGACCCATCACCTTTATAATTGCCCTATTTTCACATTGTAAAAGGGCTTGATTTAAAAAAAAAATCGTGTCGAAATAAATTTTCGCCGAATTTCATGAAATATCGTGTAATTAATAGGCAGAATAATTTAAAATAAATCTTTGAAAGACGAATTAATCGAGAAAGAATCAAATAAATCCACTTTGCTTTTCAATAATAGAAAATCCTTTATAGCAAAAAAATAAATAGAACCGTTACTCAGTAAAAATTTAAAAAAATAATATATTTTATCAAAAATTAAATTTACTTAAAATAATAGTACATGGACTTTAATTTTCTTTAAATCGGAGAAGATTTATATTTGGTTAACTTAAAAGTCCCTCTATATCCAGGAGCACAGTGTAGATTTACTATCGTGGAGTAATTTTCTTAGATCTATTTTCCAATATTGTTTCTCCCGCTAGTGTTTCCTTTGCATTTCTCGCGGGATGCATATTTTAGGACTTTAAATTGGTACAAATAAGGGTAAACGCAACAGGCGGAACGATAAGTTCTGTGTACCAACATATAAAACGTGAATTGTTAACTCGCAAAACATTTCGAATGATAAAAAGAGATATTTATTGTCGTTTTTGCGACGGTTTCGTATAACTCCGTAGATTTGTTTATTAATCAACGATTATGAAACAAGAACTTGCCAGGAAATTTAGTTTTTTGTCAACAAAACATGTATTTTTTATTTACAAGTCATTTGTAGCTACTGATTTTTTTTTAAAGGAATGTGGTCCTATAGGGGTAATTCTACATCATTTCACAATTTTTGTAAATACATAGGTACACTAGTGAATTTTTTCGTTTTTTTTCTGTTTTTAACGAAAAAGTTTGCAAATTTAGCAATGAATTTAGCCAAATGTTAGCCTACGCTTTAGCTCGTATAATAGGCGAGTTTTCTTTTTGAAAGTAGAATTAAAAAACAGCTTATTCGTTTAAATATTTTGAGCAAAAAGCTCAATTTTTAAAAATGTTTGTAGAACGCGTACTTAATATATTCGAAAAATATTATACAGTGGCAATATTATTTTGAAACCGTCGAAGTGGGTTTTAAAGTGTCTGCGAGCGGCGAATGCAAACGCCCGATTAGAGGCCATGCGGTTTGAATTGAATTCTGACTCACCTGCTGCAATGATATGAAACACACATGGAACGCGCTGGTGCCCAATCCTATTCGACGCGAAACACAGTAAAGTCCCATAATCCAGTTCCGTCATAGGAGTATACGATACGACGCTAGACGTTCCACTCCTGGCAATATGTGAAGAAGCCACGTCCACAGAATCCGCGGAGTTGTTGAAAGTCCATCTGAATTGCACATCAGGCGGATTCGCATCCACTTGGCAGGTTATTCTGGCCTCCTCCTGCTTCGCCACGCCATGTACCCTCGTCTGATTCGGTTTGCATGTCGGAGCGACTGAAAAGAATTAAGGAAATCAAAATGGGGCTCATGTATTTTTATTGAATGCGTTAGCCAGCGCGATTAATCAATCCTTTATATATTTATCATTAGTCGGACATCTAAGGAACACACGGTCGGGTTAGGCCCGACTAGATTGAACACCAGATTATGTGCTTACATTTACATTCTGAATTACAGGAAAAGTTGAATATAAACACAAAAAATACATAAAACATCAGGATTTTATTTAAAACAACGGCTGATGAGAGTCGATGGCGCATCGCAGGGAAACTGAATCGAGAAATCTTTCATTGTGATTAATCCTTTTAGCTTTTAACAACCGTACATTTAGAATCGTGTATTTATGTAATTGTTTTAGTCGATGAATGGTCAATTTTATTGATCACAAAAATTGTTAAAGTACTAGCTATAAACAGCCAAAAAAAATCACTGGCGAAATGGCTAAATTCTGATTTTTTTCCTGGGGACCATCGTTTGGGAAATGCTGCTATACATTTATAGGGTTTAATAAAAAAAAAATATGAATGTTTTTTACAAGAAGTCGACAATATTCTTTAATAGTCTAACTAATAGTCGTTCTGTTAAAAAAGTGGGCGCTCTTTGATTATAACACTCTGTGAACTTTGGCATTCATTTAAGTAAAATTAAAAAATATAAGAAAGCTTAAGTGTTCAATTAAAGCATGAAAATAGAATGAGAAGACATCAAAAAGTTTTTTTCGTATAATAAGCAAGCGCAAGGAGTGTGTAGAGGTCCCGTCTTGTTTGAAGCATTCCGTTATTTGTTGATAACGATGTGATAAATCCTCAGGGACTTAGTTAATGTTATTTAATAAATGTAAGAGACAATTTAAATTGTATCAACCTTTAATTTATGCTTGTCTTCATAGTGAATAAGCAAACAATGGCAGATATAAACGTATTGCTTTTAATACAATAATAAATACTAATGTTCGTTACGTTACTAGAAGTGAACAATATACTTTAGTTGTAAAACTAATTAACGGTACATAAGCTGCGCCTAAATCTTTTGTGCAAAATTCCTAAACGTCTATGCTGAACTTTCCTGTTAATTAAACAAGCAGGAAGATAAGTAAGATGTATTGTACTTTGCAAGTTTACGATTACATCAATGTGTAGGTACTTGCCATGCAATGTAATACACGCACGTTATTAAATAAGCCACTTACACATCACGTTAAGGTAGAAGGGTCCGCTCTCTCCGTCGCCTTCCGTGTTGTACCCAACACATGTATAATTTCCTGCCGTTGACCTCGAAACACCTTGCAGGACTAAACTCTGATTGCTGATGATAATTCCGGATCCGACGTTGTGCTGCAGGATCTTTCCCTAAATATTGAAACAGAAATGGGTGTTATAAGCGAACGGAATATTAATGTTTCTTAAAATATTGCTTTTCGTTGTGTACTTATTTATTTGCTTGCTGAATCGATAGGCTGTTCCAAGTCCCAGAGGGAATCTGGCAATTTTAAGGACGTGTTTCATAATTCGTTTTAATTAACACTGTTTAGCAGTCGTTTTCTGTACCTACACTCAATTTTTTTAAACCAATACTACACCAAATTTTTAATACTTGCCTTTTGTTTCAATAACCCGTAACTTTTTCAAAGAGCTATGTTGATATAGTTTTTACTTAAAGGTAGGTACTTAAGCATATTTAGACCTGATAAAACAGGTACCACTACTTTTTAAATTTAAAACTAGAGTAAAACATGTTAACCCTTTTTAATTTAAGGTACAAAAAAAAATACGATTAGCTTGAAAGACATTTCATAATAACTAAGTGTGGGTTGATTGATTACTTTAAGGCAGGGGTTCTAAACCAAGTATCCATGGACCCCAAGGGGGACGTGAAACTTCTACTGGGGTACGTATCAAATACATTGACTGGAAAAATATATTGTTGAAAACAAGAACCAAAAATTTGTGCACAAAATAATTTTACATTGTGTGTTTCATGTATAAATAAAGTCCCTAAAATGAACAAACTGACAAGGGGTACATGATGCTTCACAGTGAGGCCAAGGGTACAGATGGAAATGGGTTCAAAACCACTGCCTTCAGACAACACCCCGTATAAGATACAATAACTAGAAAATCATTAAAGTCATGTTTTTAAAATTACCTGGGGATGTTAAGCTCACATAGTCGAAGCTGTTTTTGTCAATTTTAGCAAAAGACGCCCAAGCGTCGGTACCTCTTTTGCAATATATACCACATACATATATGTATCATAACATTAATACCGTAAGTTACAGTGGTTTCCAACCTGTGGGGCGCGCCCCCCTAGGGGGGCGCGAGACTATTATAAGGGGGGCGCGCAGCTGTTACCAAAATGTCATTTTTGAGTACAAACAAACAATAAGAACTTTATTTATACAGAATATGGTATATTGTTTTGTAGCCCATTAAATAATTATTATATCAGAACCGTATTTATAAAATTAGATTGATACGAAAAGTGAGGGGGGCGCGAATTTTTTTTTATGAAAAAGGGGGGCGGAGGTACAAAAAGGTTGGAGACCACTGCCGGAAGACAACACCCAGTATAAGATACAATAACTAGAAAATTATTAAAGTCGTGGTTCTAAAATTGTCTGGGCATGTTTAGCTAACATAGTCGAAGCCGTTTTTGTCAATTTTAGCAAAAGACGCTCAAGCGTCGGTACCTTGTTTGCAATATATACCGTATATATGGATGATAACATTATTACCGTAAGACTGATGTTCTATACCAGGGATCTATGGACCCCCAAGGCGTGAAAATTCTACAGAGGGTATGTGTCAAATACAATACCCGGTAAAATTTGCTGGTGGAAAGCGCGATACAACAATTTTAGTACTGATAACTACACTCATATGTTAAATTCTCCATATTGACGTCACGTTTTGTCGTTATGACAGCGGATAAAAAGGTACCTAACTAAATATCCACTTGCATTTTTGCATGTAACTTTGTTACCATGCAACCGACTTATTTGGTTGTAACTAAGTAAAAGATTTGACGTTTTGTCAGTTATTATTTGAAGGTTATAATTTATTCGTGCAGTTATCGTACCGAATTACACTCGAGCTTTGTTTTTATCCTGGACAAACTTGCTTTTACTAAACTCAAGTTTAGTTGCTATTAGGCAAATCTTGACTCGACAACTGTCAAAGATAAAACAACGAGTCCGTAGGACGAGTTGTTTTATCAGACAGTTTTGTCTCGTCGATTTTCCTAGCAACCAAACTTTCGTAGCAACGCAACTTTGTCCGGCTATAAAAAAAGCTCTAGTGTAATTATTACCCCCGAATATTTTTTACACTGTATGTTCTATGCAGTGTAAGTTAATGCCAGTGTACCTGTCAGAATGTGCCTTTGCTGATGACATGCTGATTTGTGCACCAACGGAAAAAGCCCTACAAGAAAACCTATTGGTATGGGAAGAAGAATTAAAGAAAAAGAAATTAAAGATTAACACGAATAAAACAAAGGTTATGATGATAGGTAAAGATCAAAAGCAACTCAACATAGAACTGAATCAGGAAAAAATAGAACAGGTGGAAGAATATAAATATCTGGGAATTTGGATAGAGAGAGAAGGTAACATAGAAAACGAGATAAAAGAAAGAATAAGCAGTGCAGCTAAATTGTATCACAGTATGAATAGATCGATAATAAGAAAAAGAGAAATAAGCAGGAAAACAAAAATGACTATTTACAAAACAGTATTCATACCAACCCTGGTGTATGGAAGTGAGAGTTGGGTACTAAATCAGTCGCAGAGAAGTAGAGTACAAGCGATGCAGATGAAATACTTAAGAGCAGTAAAGGGTGTCACACGTAGAGACAGGATAAGAAACGAACAGATCAGAGAAGAACTGGAGGTGGAGTCGATACATAGTGTGATCGAGAGAAACCAACTGAGATGGTTCGGACACCTCAACAGAATGGGGGAAGGAAGACAAGTGAAACGGATATGGGAGGCAAGGGATGGAAATAAACGAGGAAAGGGGAGACCGAGGAAGACATGGAACGATGAAGTGGCATTAATTTTAAAGAATCGAAATAAGAATTGGACAGAAGCAACAAGAATGGCGAAGAACAAAAAGGAATGGACGAAATTCGTTCACATAAGTTTAACATGAATAATTACAAATACCCTACACCTTAGGGTAACAAGGGTAACAGATTATATATATATATATATATGTTCTATGCATAAATAAAGTTATTTTGAAATGGGCTATTCGACAAGGGGTACATGACGCTTCGCAGTGAAGCCAAGGAGTATATTGATGGAAACTGGTTGAGAACCGCTGCTATAAGGTATGGACGATCTTCTACGATCAATATATTGACTGAATTAGATACAGCAAAATTGTGGAATTAATATTCGTTTGCAAGATTTACAATTTGCTACATAAAAATTGCAACTAGCTATGAATCTATAACAAATTTTGTAACTTTTGTAAAACAACGCAAAAATAAGTCGGGTTTCCTGTGTGAAATTTAAAGTGTGTCTGGTACAAGTTCATATTTGTTGACATATTTGGACCGACTAAAAAATGTGGTGAAAAATTTATTGTTCGCTAAACACGTAAATTTTGTATTTGAATTTTTCGATTCGGTTAGGTGCGTAAATTTGCTAAATCGATCCCGTTCGCTTGAAATTTTGTCCCTAAGAGTTGATAGGAAATTGAATCCGATAATTAAGTTACAATTGAAAACAGGCAGTGTTCAATTTTAATATCCTTTTTCCAATATCTGCGACCGGCTAGCCGCTAAAATGAGCTTACAGCGAACGAATAACGGCACAATATCATACGCTTTTCATTAGTTTTAATAGCAGAAAAGCTGGAAATAAAAAAATATATATATACGTTAAGCTTTTATTTTACCGCTGATAATACACTGCTTTCGTAATTTTGTTTTATTCCGTATTTAATTTAGTTTTACGTTGATAAACTTGGTAGTTAAGCTGGTATTGTGCGAGTTTGCTACGTAGAAATGAAACACAGCTGAAAGTATTTGCAACAGGGATGATTAAATAACGTCATGCAGGACCTTGTCGTTTTAAAACAGTATTTAAAAGGAAAATTTTGTCTATACTTATACAAGATTGTACTCGTATGAGGCAGGAGTGTTCTTTTACTTTAGAAGCGCGTGGACAGACGTTTCTAGAATGAAGCAATCAAAGTCAAAATTTGGATAAAAAATGACTGATTTTCATGTAGAACACTGGAAAAAATAGAGGCCCAACATATAAAGGGTTTTCCATTAAGAACGATATGATTTTACGATACAATAAAATAAAAACTATTTTAGATACAAACAAACTTTTTATATTATTTTGAAGCACAGCATATTACATTATGTTTTGAATAACACGTCACTTAAGTGTCCACCTCGACTCTGTGCACACGAGTGGATTCGTTTAACTCAATTTTCGAGAACTTTGTGCAATAACTCGGGCCTAATGTCACGAATGCAGCGTTCGATGTTTAATCGTAATTCATTAAGGGTTCTTGGTTTGTTTGCATAGACCCTAGATTTCAAATAACCCCACAAGAAGTAATCTAAAGGAGTTAAATCACAACTTCTTGGAGGCCAACTAACAGTTGCATTTCTTGAAATTATCCTTTCACCAAACTGTTCTTGCAATAGGTCGATAGTGGCAATAGCAGTGTGACATGTGGCACCATCTTGTTGGAACCACATGTCCTCTAAATCAATTTAAGCTTAATTTGGCCACAAAAAATCTGTTAACATTAACCGGTACCGCTCACCAGTCACGGTAACTGCATCTCCTGTCTCGTTTTGGAAACAAAATGGCCCGATGATGCCACCATGCCATAAACCACACCATACAGTGACCTTTTGCGAATGCAAGGGCTTCTCGTGAATCTCTTGTGGATTGTTTTCACACCAAAAACGAACATTTTGTTTGTTAACAAATCCACTCAACCAGAAATGAGCTTCATTTGAAAAGATAATTTTATGCCCAAAATTACGATTCGTTTCAAGTTGCTCTAAAGCCCAAGCAGCAAAGTCACGGCGCTTACGATGGTCAAGTGGCTTCAGTTCTTGAGTCAATACAATCTTATACGGGCGTAAATTCAAGTCTTTTCGCAAATTACGCCACGTGGTCGTTCTTATGAGCCCTAATTCTTGAGCACGACGAGGAATAGATCAATTTAGAACCTCTTCAACACTATCTCTTACAGCAGCAATGTTCTCTTCACTTCTTGTATTTCGACGCCTTGTTGGTGTTTTTGCATCGCAGAGTAAAATCCCTTTCAAATTTTTCAACGATTCTACGAATAGCAAGCACAGAAGGGCGATTATGTGGACCATAGTCTTCACGAAGTGCACATTGAGTGTTTACAAAAGAACGTCTGTTTTCATAAAACTTTTGGATAATAACCAAACGTTCTTGAAGGTTGTATTTAACCATGATGAATTGTAAGGTTATAGTCAATACAAATGACAACTCATGACATTTATAACATCTTAACCATGGTTAAAATTTTATTTAAAAATCATATCATTCTTATTGGAAAACCCTTTACATGGCGTTCGAACGGTTTCTAGTTTCGCCATGTTGTTGATAGGTCTCTTGTTTAATATCACCTAAAATTTCAGTTCATACTGTTATGTTAACGCGTTTTTAAGGTACAGCTGGTCAACGTAAAAGATGAGTTTTGAGAAAAATTTTCAGCTGCATTGGTTTTTGATGAAACTTTATAGAAGACAACGAAAATCTCACCACTAACTTCAATGCAATTTTTCACGAGAGACTTTTTAAATATCCTTATAATTTTCCGTATACCTATGATTGTGCTTTCTATAACATTTTGTATTGAAAACCAATACTGTGTATTTATTTAAAAACTATATTAAACAGCGTCTTTACGTTAAGAAGGAGCGAAAATACAACCCACATTTCACATGATACTATTGGCCGTAAACCCTTAATACCCCAAATCCTCTCTTATCTAGATTTACCTATAAGTACTATACGAGCGAGCCCTGCAGTACCAAAAATTTAGACTTATATTGGCTTAAATCCGTTACTAAATGTGGGTTAATTAATCAACCACTGCACTACCTCTGTTATACGCGCAAGTCTAACATAGATTTGTAGTTGTACAAACCAATTAAATTCAAGTGAAGTACAAAATTAATTAGCGAAAACTTAATATTAAATGTGCAAAATTAACAACTACAAGTTATCTTGTGATTTCAAGATAATATGACGAACACGTTGCCAAATAAAAACTTGTAGTATTCTCTGTAGAAGTAACTAAATTTAATTAACGAGAGATGTAATAGTTCTGTTCATCTTATTAAGAAATTCATAATTTAAACTCGAATATTCAAGACGTTGAAAATAAATAAAGACAGTATTATCGTGTATATCAGAGGTACTCAACCTTTTGCTAGTCGCTAGCTGACTTGAAAAGTTATTGAATGTTAAATTCATAAGCAACACCGAATAGGAAGTTTGTTGAATAAAAAAAATAAAACCAGCTTTGCTTGAATGTGATTCTTTTAATTTCTAGACTGGAAAATGTTTCCCCTAAAGTTAATTCTGAATTCGACCGATGTTTTGTAAACCTGAGAGTCGTTTAAAAAAACGAAACCAACTGCATTTATTAGCAAATTAAATTACAATAGTAATGATAATAAGCTAGCACAAGAGTTAAAGAGGTTTCACATAAATGTTTGGCTCTAAAACAGGATTGAGCATCTGGTAGTATTTTGAAGTCTTCTACAGGGTGGTCCACTTTTTAGTAGCAGGACTTTAACAGTCGATAAAAAAACTTATTTAAAGCGAATATTCCATATCAACATGGGTCCAAAAACGCTTTATTTTAAAGATACAGGGTGTTGAAATTTTCGAAAAAATAACGATAACGTTTAACCGTTTCACGGTGAAGATGTGGTCGTGTGTACTTCTGTCTTTTCTAAATCCGTTTTGTGTTTCCGCTAATTGTTTTTTAGTTATTTCCTTCAGTTTCCTCTCTAGTATGTACTTTGTATATAATGCTTCTGAAGAAATGAAAACTATCGAGAAATCTTAAACACATGCTTCACTAATTTTTCGGTGACAAAGGTTTAGTTAATTTTTGGACACCATCAACTTTGGTATTTCTTTAATTTATTAACAGTGTACAGATAATTTTTATAAAATCTGGAATTTAAATTACAGATCTCTAGAAACGAAACTGTCGTCTTTGAAACAGGCCGGTAAAATTCAAGCAAGGCAAATATCGTACAATTTACAACAAATACCTACAAAATAAACGAGGTAATCAGAACTTACGTTATGTCTCCATTCCACTTTATACACGTGCGGATGTGCGTTGATAATACAGTCAAAATAAACGTCCGTTCCCTCTCTGATGGTGTCCGGGTTGAGCGAAGTACCAAGCATTATCCTCGCCTCCGGCGTAACTGCAACACCAGTTCTAATTACCCTAAGATAATATCGTGAAATTGTCATTTAGTCTGATATGCCGACTGTATCCCCCGAAATATTTTGCAATTGCAACGATCGTATAAGTTACAAGGCCTGAATTACGACCACAATCATGTAATAAAGTTAATTTAAATCTAAATAACTGGTGAGGGATTAACACAACAAAGTGAAACGTCATAAAATGCAAAATAAAACAAAAACTCTATCTGAACTTCGGGGGATTATTACCATAATTAAAAAGTTAAATGCGGGAAAATAATATTCGCTCGTAATAAAAAGCTTTAAAATGTTTTATCGTCGTCGAATGTAATTACTTTTATTCCAAGTTGTGATTGATTGTCAAATCCGTGGCTGCGTTATTTTGTTGGTAAATTGAAAATTGTTATTTAAATTGCATGCAAGCAAAAAATTTGCCATCAATATTGATTTTGTATATTCTAAACTTTCATAGAATTATTTGTACCCTGTTGCTGAACATACCTCCTCTTCACCTTGTGGTCAAATCACAAGCACTAAGAGGAGAGAATCGACTGAAATCACCTCCAAAGAGGGGAGACGTAGAGAAGGACACTTAGTTATTCTCAACGAGAGCGACATAGAATAAACTGGACGCTAGCCATCGAGAAAACCTTTGGAAACATAATTCCAACACGAGACTAATGAGATCGTCAAGAAATATAGCTAAATGGCTTGGTCTGGTATACCGACGGTCCAAAAACGCAAAATGGCACAGGCTGCGGAATATGGGGAGCATTACAACTGAGTCAAGGCACATCTATAAGCCTTGGACAGTGTGCAACCATATTTCAAGCCGAGGTGTACGCTATGCGCTTATGTGCAGAAACACTATTAGAAAGAGATTTTAATGATGTCCGACAGCCAAGCAGCGTTGAAAGCTCTTGACTCATCGGAAGTAAACTCAGGACTGCATCCGGGCACTTGACGTGCTAGGAAGCAGGAATAATGTTATGGTATGGTGTCCAGGGCAGACTAATATACCGGGGAATGTGAAGGCAGATCTCCTAGCCAAAATTAGCAGCAAGACACCTTTCTTCGCACCAGAACCCGCAGTTGGTACATCCTATGGAACAGCCAAGTGTCTCAATGATATATTGTTACAGGGACATACTGCTTACTGGAAAAAAGTTGCAGGACCGGCCCATTCTAATGCTATCCTGTCAATGGTCTCTCAAGAAAAGACATGAAAAATGCTCAGGATGAGCAGAGCAGACATCAGAGTAGCCACAGGACTCGTCACTGGACACTGTGGGCTAAACAAACACTTCTACATAATAGGGCTCTGAGAGACCGATATATGCAGAGGATGTGATGAAGAAGAAGAAACTCCTCTTCACGTAATATGCCAATGTGAAGGATTCACACCCTATCGGCGTAGACTTCTGGGGATGGAAAAAGCGAACCAAGAAGAGTTAAGAAAAACACCCTTAAAGAAAATCCTGGAGTTTTTCAAAAACACAGGCTTCTTTGAGGGGCTATCACCAGAGGGTACAATAGACCAGTACAGGAACCCAAAAGGGGACCACATCCGTGAAAATAATAATTAACTGGACCCTGAAGATACTTAAAAGGGTATCTTGGGTTAAATATGAATAAGTAAAAATAGGCGACAATCTAAACATTCAAATTGGTTACTTAATACAAATTACAAAAGGTAAATGTTTTCAAAATATAAAATATTAAATTTTCGCGATATGTGCCTGTTTATATACGGAAAACTTTTATCTGAGGTAAAAAAATCTGGTTATTTCCCAATCTTGGTGATTCAACGGATTACACGATATGTTTCTTTATCTTGTTGTGTATGATTTCAAGCCAACCTCTACAATCGCCTTAAGGATTATTTAATCACATCTTTTATAGATTTTTTTCGGGAACGCGTGTTATACAAACAGTTAAATCGGAAACGGAAACAACGAAAGCAAAATCCGACAAAGCCATATCTCAGATTTTAAACTGCTATAAAAACGTCAATATTTACGAACAAAATATGTGGATCTCGTAAGTTATGTGGTGAGGTAATGCAGTTATTTGTGTGTAAATTTATCGACAGCAGCTGCAATTATGTTTTAAAATTAGTTGCGGTTCGATGCGGTTCTGTTATTGCGATTTTTGTTTGATAAACTGTTTGAATTAAGCGAAAATTTTTAATCGCACATGCAAAAATCGTAATTGGGTATTATGTGTTTAATATGTACGCAGTTCGGTGTTCTTCCAATGCGGGTATGGTCACAGATTGCGCCGATTAGCAAAACGTGGCAAGAGGATTAAACACAATCAATAAATCTATATTTGACTAAACACCGCAAAATTTAGATATAATGTTTCATATCTCGATGCGATATCAAAACCAAACGAGCCGAAATATTTGATTCAAGCGAATTTCATGCTTGTATTATGGCAAATTATTAAGTTATCTGCATAATTTACATAAAAAATAATAATTCTCATTTTGTACTTCTGTAGGTGTGACATTTGTAATAATGATTAACAAAATAGTGGTTTATATGTTGTGAAAATAAGTGGAATCCTTCTTGAAGGACAACATAGTTAGAGGTATTGGTACTAAACTTTAGTACCAATACCTTTAACTACGTTTATCCTTTAGTAACTAAAGGATAAAAGTAGTGTATGAGGAAGATTGGTCAACATATTTTCAAGTAAAATACTGGAACAGAAAATCTGTCCAGATTGGCCTAACGTCTAGAAATCCTCTGAGCAAAAGGAGAAGAAACGACGAGGAACGTGGAAAAGGAACAGATGTTGACTGATCGCCGAAGGAAAGTCTATTATTATCGCTAAGAAACTTGTTTTTAAACATTTAACATTTTATTAGGCATTGGGTATAGAGAAGATGTCTGCGCCTGGGATATCAAAACTGCTTATACTTGAGCAAAAACTTACCTACAAGGGAGGGTCACGATTTGTTGTCACTAGAATCTGACTGGCTGTGTTTATTGCATCAAGAACATCAACACTAAATGTTTTGCAGAATTATACGTGCCACAGGCCATTTCCTTCGAAAAAATAGGGGAAACACTGAAAAGTTGAATAATAAAAGTAATTTTTGCGATCGCGTTGGTTATGAAACCGTCAGACATAAAATCGAAATTTTTCTATTTCGAATGGGCGCATCCTCTGCAGGTAAAATGGTGCAAAGTTTTTGGAGAAATCTTAAACGGTTCCGGAGAAAAACGCGAAAAACGAGGCCCTTGTAAAAGTGATTTGAGAAAGCGTTTAACACGGGGAAAACCGTTTTTACAAGGGTCTCGTTTTTCGCGTTTGTCTCCGGAACCTTTTAAGATTTTTTCATAAACGTTGCACCATTTTACTTGCAAAGGATGTGCGCATTGGCAAATAAAAGAATTTCGATTTTATCTCTTACGGTTTCATAGCCAACGCGATAGCAAAAATATTTTTATTATTCAACTTTTCAGTTTTTCCCCCATTTTTCCGAAGAAAATGGCCAGTGGCATGTATAACTCTGCAAAACATTTAGTTTTGATGTTCTTGATGCAAGAAATCAAATTCTAGCGACAACATATTGTGACCTTCCCTTGTGAGTTACCAAAACTGCTTATGCTTGACCAAAAATTTAGCAGAAAGGAATTTTCGCAACAAAATTTTTGTGGTCGATAACATTTTTTTCAAAGAATTGACAGATTTGGATATTTTATTTAAGTAAAAGTTGAGTGAAAAAGCAAGACGTTGTATTGGAAAATGTTTTTAACTCCGTCTTGAGCGTGCCTTTTAAATGTGTGTTTATACATGTAGTAAAAATTGTTTTTTAAAATCTTAAGGCAATAAATTATTATTGTTTTTATTATTATATGTTGAAATGTATTAGTGCTGTGTTTATTTTAGGAATACATTTACCTTAATTAGGAAAATAGGCTTACAAGTTCGAAATTGAGAAGGAAAACAAGAACCGAAGGATTTTCAGATGAAACATTTTCATTAAATGAAACGAAGATTGGACAAATATTTGTACCAAATAATAAACGTCGATAAAACGAAAAGATTACAGATTATTTGTGATATGGCAGGCCCTCTTGATGCTTGTTGGGTTTAACTATGTCAGAAAATGATGAGGCTTTTTCGGGGACCGTATTTTCTTCCGGCGACGTTGTATATTCATAATAAGAGAAATAAAATCAAAAATTTATCATCTGACAACCTTAAATGGGAGAGAAGTATATTGCTTTCAAGTAATAACGAATGATAAAATGCTTTCGTGACGTAACATTCTTACACTGTATTTCTAATTTCCAGCCGTCTTCAAGGCCATCAGTGGAAAGCACTTTATTTTCAGCTCTACATGATAAATATTTTCCATCATCTTCTTTTCTTGCTATGAATGATAAAGTGCTCGTTGTTGTATTGCCGTCGTTGGAGGTCTGAAAAAATAAAGAAAATCGTTATAGACTCAAACTTTAATTCATTTTGAAATTAATAGATGGGAATAAATATTTCTTTGAGAACGGTTTGAAATACCTTAACTTTTAAAATGTCACTTCGGTTTTGAAAAATTATTCTATAATTTCTAATGATAAAATAACGTCACTTTAAAATAATAGCGACTAACCTATGGTACTACTAAAGCAAATAGGTACAAAGTAGGAAAACAATTATAAATATATCCTCTGAAACATTTTCTCTGTTCCTGGATTTTTCGAATCAGACTTTACTATCGATACCAACTGGCCGTTAAATTTTTAAGCTGCAGTAAAAATTACTAATCTTCTTTTAAGGATCTCTTGACTTAAACTTATGTATTTATTTTGATCTGGTTGTTGCATAAAAATCTGTAACACGTTGTTTTATTTATCTTGGCTTCGCCTCGATGGACAATCTTCTTTCCTAATTAGAAACAGTCTTGCTTTACCTCAAGTTGGATTAAGTACTGTTTTAATATTCTAATTCACCGCATTCCAAAAAATTAAAACCGTATTTTATCCTACAACATTTTTTTAAATATCACTGCGAAATTCAGAGCCTTCCACAGACTAGATTATCTTTTCAAACAGCAGTAATTTAATTTTTATATTTGAAGAGGGCATTTTTCATCCACTTACAAAGTATATGTTACCAATATTCAATATCGTCCCAATACTCATTTTATGGATAACGAATAGATTTTTTGAAGATTTGTTTCGTAATTTGCTCTAAGTCAAACCTAAAGTGCTAGTCCATCTCGAAATTTTAACTAAATTTGAGAAGTCACAAGCACAAAGTCCATACAGACAATCAGATTGCGCGGCGTATTTTTCCTTTTAAAATTATAAGGGTCATTTTTTGTGTTCGAAACTTCTTTAAGTGGACAGAGCATACTTTATTATCTAAAACTTTTAAAAGTTTATGATAGCGCGTAAAAGTTTGAAAAAACTGCTGGTACGAGTTGGCGAGACTATATAAATATTGCACGTTAATAGAATTTTAATAAAAAGCTTTTTGGGCAAAAAAACTAAGAACTTGTTTTACTCATTAAAATTATTTTAGTTAGAAATTATTCAAGCAAGTATGAGACTGTAGACAGTTCGTTAAAATACACAATATCCGATTTTTATTTTAAGATAGTGAGAAAGAGCAAAAAGATGGAAAACTGCACGTATAATATGTTTGGTAGACTTGGAAAAAGCTTTTGATAAAATAAAGAGAGAAGGTATTTGGAAATGCCTAGGAACACATCATAAAGGCAGCATAATAAATTCACTCTAATGTTGTAAGAATACAAAATTAACAATCAACAAAATTTCAGTTTAAGGTAACACTTAAACGCGGATGTGTTCTTGGCCCTTCAATATTCTTTTTAATCCTAGACGAAGCAATAAAAGCGCTAAACAAAAATGGAAATTGGAATTGAAATATGCAAGATTACTTGGATTTACTTTTAGCAGACGACATCTCAATGTTAGCAGGAAGAAAACAAAAATTACAGTAGAACGTCAACATAATGAAGAAGGTATTAATGAAGATTAATGTAAAGATGAATATAAACAAAACCAGATTAGAAAGAAAGAATCTAGAACAAATGCGACATAATAAAATTGGGAACAACAACAAAAAGTCATGAAAAAAGAAATAATAAAAAAAGCGGAAAAGTTGGAAGAGTATCTAGTAGTATAAATAATTCCAATCGCTTAAATTTGGTTTGTGGCTAGCTTTCCTATAATATACCAATACTCGCTTATTAAAGAAAAATAAAATCAAACTTATGGTACTGTTTGCAAACAAAGGAATAGGTAACTCAGTTCACTTTAAAACAGCTAGGGGGTTATGTGGCATAACGGGGTTGTGGAGGACAATGGGATACAGCCTTTATTTTGGCCGGAAGTTGCGCAATTTTCCAGTGCTATTTAGAATTATGTTGATACAAGATGATCTACTTCTGTACATTCGTCATTCCTCAAAAAATTGTGTTGGGTTACCTATACAGGGTGTTTCATAATTGAATGCTGATCCTTAAGGGTGTTATTCCTTGGATGATTTTAAGAAAAAAAGTTCATATCAATGTAGGTCCGCAACCGCCGTATTTTTGAGATACAGGGTGTTTTTTGAATTTTAGTAGCTAGGTACTAACTAGATATAAAAACACATTTTTTTCAGAAAAAAAATTGTTTTGTTTCCACCAATGGCGTCCGTACTAACATGTCCTTCAATGTATTTACTTGATTATTAAAAATTAAAACTAAAGTGAAATGTACTCTTTTACTCTTCAAAAGTACCTAATAGCCTTTTATTTTTTTACTCTAAAACCGTTCGTCGGACAAAAAAAAGTCAAGAGGCCATTTTTACTAAGAGATAAAGCAAAATTATAAAAATAACATTTACTTTGAAAAAAAAACAGTGGCTTATCATTTTTTTCATTAAAAATATTCAAGGACATGTTAGTACGGACGCCATTGGTAGAAAAAGAACAATTTTTTTTTCTGAAAAAAATATGTTTTTATGCCTAGTTAGTACCTACTAAAATTCAAAAAAATATCTAAAGTTGCATCAAAAATATTACGAAAAACCGATACTTTTTTCAACTTTTAACACCCTGTATCTCAAAAATACGGCGGTTGCGGATCTACATTGATATGAACTTTTTTTCTTAAAATCATCCAAGGAATAATACCCTTAAGGATCAGCATTCAATTATGAAACACCCTATATATAATATATTTATAAAAGAAGAAAAAAAACATTTGACTATTCCAAAGTCAAAGAAAACATTAAATTAAGCTCTAGTACAAATTGCAGAACAACGATCAAGTGAATCAGAATATATAAATGAATAAAACAAGGAGACAGCAAAATTGTGTATTTTTAACTTATTACATTATACTAAATTGTTATATTAAAACAGTTTTAGTTCTTTAGATGATAATAAAGGGATTCATCTGACAAAATAGAAAATATTGCTTTATTTGATGTAAAATATAAGTCCTAAAACGTTAAATGCCGCATTCTGCCCCACGTTGCCCTACGAATTTTTGCAAACTCTGTAAAATCACATACAACTTTCATTCGCAGTGCAGCAAAAACCTATTATTTTATTTATAAAAATCATGTGTTGGCGTTGCTTTCAATATTTATTATTTCGCATGATGTGCAATTCAACAGATGGCGATGCTATCTTTTAACAATTTAAATGCGTCGCTCATGTGTACAATAATGTAATTTACGTTAGCAAATGCTGTCTCCTCCTTCCATATTTAAACGATGTTTGTGCTGGCAATTATTTTTGCATTGGCTAGAACAATAAAATGTCCAATTAGTAATATAAATTTATTTCACGATTATAAAAACGTTGGTATTGAGTTTGTGTGTTAGATTTTTAAATCATTGACTGTAAAATATGTGCAAAAAATAATAAACTATAAATTTAATGCAAGTCGCATGGATTCAGTTATACAACTTCTCAATTCATAGCGCTTTTGCAGGGGTTTCGTTTTTGACGTTTTTCTCCGGAAGCATTTAGGATTTTTCCAAAAACGTGGAGCCATTTTACTTGCAAAGGATCTGGAAACGGTGAACAGAAAAATTTTAATTGTATCTCTGACGGTTTCATCTTGTAAGTATTATTTAAGTATTTTTATTTCTTTGCTTAATGTGATGCAAACCATAAAGTTTTAAAACATTTTATTTAATAGGGTTAATTATTCAAGAAATGAAAGACAGATTGAAGGATTAATGTAAAACAGTATAATGTACTTAATGTCTTACTTTATTTGGTACTTATTGTACATAAAATGGTGCACATTATAATTTTTAATGTAGATATTAAAGGAGGTTAATTATGCAATGTTCGTTTAGAAGGTTCAAAACTGTTGTGACAGTAACTATAATTAAAACCATTAATTAATTTATAATTCTACTACATAAATATAGGCAATTTTTGTTGTTATTGGTATTTTTATTGTATTTAGTATCTATTGGTTTACTATTACAGTGATGGACCAGTGTCCATAAATGGTAAAAAACTTGATGATATACAGAATGTCGTTCACTACATACCAGATGAATATCGGGAATTTTATAATAACATTCTTTCATGGAAAAAACAACAAAGAGCTAACGAAGAAGAAGAAAACTGAATGCAAAAATGTAATAATGTAATAATGTACAATGTATTTATTCATTTATTTTCGTTTATGAAATAGAAATATGACTATTTGTTGGTACTTTAATGTTTGCTTTGTTATAAATACCATGTATTTTTATTTATCCTTTAGCAAAACTAGATTTTTGTTTTAAAAATATATGGAAATTTAAACGTTTGAAAAAAGGAATTGATTCCAGTTCAGAAAAAATATCTCACGTACAGTTCAGAAACTTGGACACTAACGCAAAAACAAAAACGAAGAATACAGGCACAGGAAATGAGATTTTTGAGAAGAATAGAAAGATGTAGACTGATCGATAAAATCAGTAACGAAAAAATTTGAAGTAACCTAGGAGTAACAGAGATATCAAGAAAAAGATGAAGACGATACAATTAAGGTGGCTTAGACATCTACCACGCATGCCAGAAAGTAGATACACGAAAATAGGATGGAAAATGCATATGGAGGGAAAAAGAAATAGAGGAAGATCAAGAATAAACTAGGAAAAAGAAGTGAGGGAGGGACTAGAAGAAAAAGGAGTCAGATGGAGAGATGTGTCACAGTTAGCTAACGATAGGTAGGAGTGGAAAAACATAACACACAAATATAGAAAAGCACACCTCGACACCGAAAGTTACAAGAGGAACCTATGAAGAAGAAGAAGATTTTAAATGTGGTTATGTCAAAAATTTTTGTTTTTTTCACATGTTTTCTCTTATGGCTAGGTAGATTATACAATAAATAATACGCCTTCATAAGTCAGCTTTAAGACTCCAAGGTATGCTAGTCTCGTTATTGGTCGCAGTTAAAAATAAAATAAGGTTGCAACTGATGAAAAAATGATAGTCTTAAAACTTGTCTATAGTATTTCTAGAAATACATCGTTTGGCCTTATTTTTAATTAAACTAATTTATGTTACGAATTGAATCCGTTAAATAATTCAAGCATTATCAAACATAATATTAAGATTTTTCGCCAACTTGTACACACTCTGTATAAAAGAAACAGCCGAATTCTTCGATTATGTTGTGAATTAATGAAGTTATTTGTTGAAATCAGTAATTTTCGCAAGATTTCCCGCGTTCCAGGCAACCTTCCAGCCGGAATTGTTTCTCGCTGAAACGACGAACAATTAGAGCAGCTGACAATCAGACAAATGTGCTGCAGCTACCAGAATTTGTATGCGGTGCACACTGCTCTCTTTTCTTGTTCCCATTCTGTAAATTGTTTTATTACTTGCTCTGTGAGAAATTGCACTGATTCTCTCCATTATTCTATATAACCGGGGGATTTTCCGCATTATACGATGGGTCATTAGTTTCTTGTTAGAAGGGTGTGATTAAAAATTTAATTGATTTTAAAAATACGTGAATTTAGGAGAGAAATTTCCTCCACGAACCGGTTTCGCTAATCGCTTTACGTACGTGGCGTATTTTAATTTGGATACAGCGATTTCGTTGGAACGGATATTTGAATTCGTGCTGCAAGTTTCTCTTATTAATGCTGCATTTAACTACGTTGCAAAAACGATTTGAGTGTGTAACGTACAGTACTTTGAAACGTTAAGGGCTGTTTAGTCTTGGGCACGTTAAACTGTTAACAACAGTAGTTCTTAAACCCATTTGTTGGTTGCACCTTTAACTTTTAAGCACAATTACCTTTTTTTCACAGTCGCAATTTCTGGTAATATACAAAGCGGAATTTCATAATGCAATAATTAAGAAATTGTTGTAAAGACGCTATTTTTATGTTAAACTGCCTAATTTTAAAAGAAAAAAAGTTTTACAATTCCCAGCAAACAAATTTTTGTATGGGTTCTTAGAAAACAAATTTAACACTTTTGTTATGGTTTTAGCATGTATAAATATACAGGGCGAGTCATTAGTGCGGGATCAATCGATTGTGACTAAACGGTTTGAGATAAAAAGTTGTTTCAAAGGCTATTTTATACAGTCTTTTTTTCCGAACACGATAAAAATATTTTCAAATATACAGGGTGAGTCACCTCTCTGAACTAATAGCAACTTTTATATTTAATTTGAAGTACTAGTTGTAAAGATTGATGTATAAATAGTTTCTTTTATAACTAAATAAAGCCTATTATTATTATTATTATTATTTCAAATACAACACCCCATTTTTTATTTAATGCACTAATGACTCACCCTGTATAGATATAGACTGGCTCTATCAGAAGGGGGGGGAGGGCAGGAGAGGCAATTGCCCAGTGCCTCACAATTTTAGGGGCCTCAATTTTTGTCTGGATAAAAAAAAATGTTGTACAATTTGTACGTAGTGCAATAACACTTTTATTTGAAAATGTTGTAATGTGTACAGTTTGGTTAAAATTATTAGAACTACTACATAAAACAAATGTCATTATTGAAGCTCGCAAAGCAACATTGGATGTAGAAAACAAATATATTCAAAGCCTAACTGATGATATCAAACAACTAAGAAAAACCTGGAAGTCAGTTCTTTTTGAGTGTAAGAATAATTATTGCAACAGAAAATGGAATTACTGCATAATTTGAAATAAATTGCCGATGTAAAGACCAAACCATCTGCTGAAGATTATTTTCATGTAAACGTTTTTAACAAAATAATCGATCCAATAAAAGATGAACTTATTCTTATTTGTTATAATGAAATCTGGACTCATAACTAACTTGTTTGAAGCCATAGCAACAAATAAGATTAATCCATATTTACTTTTGTACATATTTTGCATAATAATCGAATATAGACAAAGTATCCCCCCATAACTAAAGAATTCACCCCCAATAAGGTAAAATAATTTTTAAATTTGCAAAACTATAGTTCTGAAACTAATTTAGCATATGTTACTTAAGTCTCTGAAACCGTAGTAACAATTTTAGATGGATATATTCGTAGGTCTGTACGTGCCTTGCATAAACAATCAAATATAATGTAATTATCCTTGGAAAGTTGAGAAATCATCCCCTTAAGGGTTAAATACTTTAAAATTAGAAAATATATAGTCCTGAATTTAACAGAGCATGTGTAACTTATTAACATTACTAAAGCCGTAGTTACAATTTTAGATTGATCCATTCATCCGTCTGTATGTACCTACCTTGCATAATTAATTGTAGCATTATTATCCTCACAAGGGAAGGTCACGATACGTTGTCGCTAGAATTTGATTCCGGCTGTCTTTATTACATCAAGGGCATCAAAACAAAATGTTTTCCAGAGTTATACGTGCCACTGGCCATTACCTTCGGAAAAATAGGGGAAAAACTGAAAAATTGGTACAAAAAGGTCATTTTTGCGATCGCGTTGGCCATGAAACCGTCAGAGACAAAATCGAAATTCTTCTATTTACCAATAGGCGCATCCTTTGCAAGTAAAATAGTGCAAAGTTTTTGAAAAAATCTTGAACGGTTCCGGAGAAAAACGTCAAAAACGAAGCCCCTGTATAAGCGCTATGTATTGTATTACTATATCTATGCGACTTGCATAGGCGTTTAACATATGGAAAACCGTTTTTACAAAGGCCTCGTTTTTTGCGTTTTTCTTCGGAACCGTTTAAGATTTTTTCAAAAACTTTGCACCACTTTACTTGGAAAGGATGCGCGCATTGGTAAATAGAAGAATTTCGATTTTGTCTTTGACGGTTTCATGGCCAACGCGATCGCAAATATTACTTTTATTAATCAGCGGTTCAGTTTTTCCCCTATTTTTCCGAAGGTAATGGCCAGTGGCACGTATAACTCTGGAAAACATTTAGTTTTGATGCCCTTGATGTAATAAACACAGCCGGAATCAAATTCTAGCGACAACGTATCGTGACCTTCCCTTGTCAGTAACTTAAGAAATCAACCCTTTTAAGATGAAGTAACTTTTAAGTTTAAAAAGTAACAGTTCTAAAATGTTTTAATTACAGGTTTAAAGCCGCGTTTTTTTTTAAAGTGATATCTACATATGTCTGTACGTTTTGCATAGATTATTTATATACTAGACTAATTCCTCCTTTAAAACGATTTTGAACACTTTATGTTTTAATATGTGGCTTACTAATAACTGTAATAACGAAAATGTTGCCATTTGATATTTATGAGCTACATCAAAATTAAAAGAAAATAACATGTAGGGGAGACCGGTATCAATTGTAACAAGGGTCAAATGTAACAGTCAAAATAACAGCACCACCTTTTTGGTAAAAACATAAGTTGTATCGTGGTAAAGTAGTGTACTGTGATCTACTATAACTGTGCGAGGTGTCATGTGTTTACATCAAAGCGACCGTGAGTACAGGGGGTGAAAAATTTTTGGTCCTCTAACGTAAGTAATTTGCTTCAACTTATTTCATTAATGATCAATTTATGTTTGTTTTTGCGTTCCAGTTGATATTGTCATTGAAATAAGCATGCTTTTTAATAAGATAACCAAAAATTTGTTTGTAGTTATTTTGATATTTAGACGGTTACAGTTAATAAACAATGAAGAACAAGCACTTGGTGGTGATTGTAACACTATTCAAGGTGTCAATTGTAACATGTTACATTTGACACCTGGCTTCAACATTTACGAGATAAATGTGTCTGTAACGCCCTTATGTCTTTGCACCTACGTAGCAAAATGGTGAAACCTCGCCATAGAAAAACACACCGAGGGGAGATTCCTCAGGCCTTATTCCATGAGGCTGCAGATAAAATAATAAATGAAAATGCCACAATAAGAGAAACAGCACGAGGATATGGGATGTGCCATGTAACTCTGCAACGTTTTGTTAAAACTTTAAGAAATAATATGGTCCCAAAAATGGGATACAATCCTCATAATAGAGTATTTACAAAACAACAAGAAAAAGAACTATGTGATTACTGCGAGAGCTCTGCTAAACTCTGTTATGGACTTTCACCTAAAAATCTGCGAACATTAGCCTACCAGTTTGCAAAACAGAATCACTGTAATTACCCTGGGACATGGGACACCGCCGAATCAGCGAGTGCAGACTGGTTGACAGCTTTTCTCAAACGAAACCCCAAATTATCAATACGGACTCCTGAATCAACTAGTCTTGGCCGGGCAATGAATTTTAATGAGGAGAATGTCAATAATTTTTTTGCCAATCTAGCAAATGTATTGGAAAGATTTGAGTTTCAACCTAATAACATCGACAATGTGGATGAAACCGGCTGCACAACTGTTCAAAAACCTAACAAAGTTATTGCTAAAAAGGGGATCAAACAGGTTGGAGCAATAACTTCTCAGGAGCGGGGAACTTTGGTAACAATATGTTTGGCAGTGAATGCACTTGGAAATACCATACCTCCTAAGTTTGTGTTCCCTTTGAAACGGTACCTTGAACATTTTGTAAGAGACGGTCCACAACAATGTATTGGAACCGGAAACAAAAGTGGTTGGATGCAGGAAGAAGATTTCTTGATTTTTGTGAAACATTTTGCAAAGTACGCTAAACCAAGTGCAGAAAACAGAGTTCTACTTATCCTGGACAATCACAGCTCTCATCTGTTTATACCCGTGATAGAGTTCTGCAGGTCCAATTATATAACATTGCTATCATTTCCGCCACATACGTCACACAAGTTACAGCCACTGGATCGGGGTGTTTTCGGACCATTCAAAAAATTTTTTAATACTGAATGTGACCAGTGGATGAAAATGCATCCAGGAAAACGAATGACAGTGTACGATATACCAGGATTAGTACGAGAAGCTTTGCCCCTCACAGTTACTCCAAAAAATATAAGTTCAGGATTCAGATGTTCCGGAATATGGCCTTTCAATCGCAATGTTTTCACTCCGGATGAATTCGCTCCTTGCAGTGTTACTGATAGACCACTGGAAGTTCAAATGGATGTACCTTCACCTAGCATCTCAGTGGAAACTCATGTTGCTGAACCTTTACCAAGCACATCGAGAGCTTTATCTACACCATCGCCTCCGTTAGTTCCCGACATTTTAACGTCGCCTACAGCTCCTTTAAAACGCACACCTGAGCAGATTCGTCCTTTTCCTAAGGCGGATTTTACGAAACCGAAAACATCAGGGAGGGTTAAAGGAAAAACAGCTGTGCTTACAGATACACCCGAAAAAACTATTATAGAGCTGCGGTACAACAAAAGAAAAGCGGCATCTGCAAAAAAACAGGTTTTGATTAAGAAGAAAACCAAAACAACTTTAAAAAAGGCGAGAAAAGAATCCTTCTGAAGAGGAAGAAGATACTATATGTCTGGTTTGCTGTGGTGCTTACAGCCAAAGTAAGGAAGACTGGCTTCAGTGTAGGCAATGCAAGGGATGGGCCCACTCTTCCTGTGCAAACAATAATGTTTTATTTGTTTGCAAGAATTGTGACTCAGAATATTCCGACTAATTTCTGTTAACAAGTATTTTTCGTTGTCTTTATTTAATTTGTTGTTATTTGTTATCAACAATTTGGCCTCAGAATATTTTGGCTAATTTATTAAAAGTTATGTTTGTTTTCTTAGTTTTATTTGTTTTTTATTCTTATCCATAATTCGAATTAAAACTTATAAGTTTTTGTTTATTATTTACATTGTTTGTATAAATGACATTGTTTTATTGTTCTCAACAATTTATATTAATAAATTTCTTTCTTTAGCGTCTAAATATTTTTCTAAATTTACGTTACAACTGTTGAAATTGATGTTACAATTGACACTACAAATGTTACATTTGACACCAGCACGGTGTCATTAGTAACAAGTTGAGGTACGTATAAAAATATTTTTTTTATATAAAAAATTAATTTTTTTTGCAAAATATTAAGATGTCAGCATAAGCCCTAAACATAAAACAATGCCACAGTATTTTTTTCAGAGGGCTTGTGTGGTTCCAATAAACGAAAAAAAAAATAAAATCGATTAAAATTAAATTTTTGTTACAATTGATACCGGTCTCCCCTACCCTTATTTTATAATTACTCCAGCCAATCCTAAATAAATACACAATGAATGTGCTCTCGGCACCTCCACCAGAATTACAAAAATATTTGAAATTTTGGATTATTAAAACAGGTTACTAAATGAAGTTTTTGTACGTAAAAGCTTGCAATGGGAGGGCTGTAGCGACAAATGTAACCAAAATTGTCACTGTGGACGGAGATTGAGAAGTCTCATTAACAGTAAAAATTAAGGCCAAACTGTTTTAAGTGTAAAACTATTAATAACATTTTTATATTATCTATTTATACTGAAATTCCTTCGCTTTTTCTTGTTTTTAATTTATTGATGAATCTGTTATTGAAATTAGTTATATTCTCAATCACAAATAGGCAAATCTGGCGCAGAATGTCCCAAATTTTAAACAATTTTCTCACTCGGAGGTAAACGCAATAAATTGATTCCTTGTAAATATTGAGCAGAATTTTTGTTTTCATTGTGATTTAATTTTATTTACCTACATTTAAAAAACGTCAATAATATTTTTGGTGAGTGTTTTTTTTAAATAATAATATAATAATAATAATAATAAAGCCTTTATTTTTCTTTTCTCAGATTTAACACATAAGTATTACATATCATATCATATCATATCATATCTATCATAAGATAGTACATTTAACATTTAAATACAAATACGAAAATATACGAATACGAGAAGATTTGGAAAAGAAAAACCAAATGGCGCCAATTCAGTTGTAGTTGAAGATAAAAATCTTAAACTACGTTCTGCTCTTCCATTGGAACCATTTACAATTCAGGTTTACCAAATAAACTTATGCCTAAATATAACTTAGCCTAAATTCTGCGATAGTACATCAAAAAGAAGATTTATTGTACAACATAATTCCAGTGCTGTTACAAAATTGATTAGAAACAATATATTATAATAGTAATAGATTAATTTTTACATTGCAGATTGAATAGCAGTGTATACATTTTTTGCTTGAATGAATGAATGCTTAACTGTTTAAACTCAATTGGAATTCCATTGTAAATTTTGTACAGCTGATACTGAAATGATCGCTCAAACAAAGCAGTCCTATGAGATGGTGGAGATATTAAGCTTTTATACCTAAGATTTAAAGTATGAACGTCAGTGCGAAATTTAATTTTATTGTATAAGTAAGCCGGTTGTTTTTGAGAGATCACTCTGTGACAAAGAACAGCAAGCTGTAGCTTCCTTCTGTTCGCCATGTTCAGCCATTTAAGATCAACTAGTTTGTGAGAGATATGATCGTATTTCCTGATTCCAAATATCAAACGCAAGCATGAATTTTGTACTCTCTGAATTCGATTGGATTGTTCTAGTGTTATAGATTGACCATAAATTTCACTGCAGTAATTGAAATGAGACAATACAAGAGAGTTACATAGCATCGTTTTGATTTTAGAAGTTAAGTATTGTCTGTGAGGAAAAATTAATTTGAGGTTTAAGAAACTTTTCTTAATATAATTATTTACTTGCGTTTGATATCTGAACGTGTTGCTCAAAACTAAACCTAAATTCCGAGCTTCCTGTTTAATTGGAATAGAAATGTCACCAATACGAACATCAATATGATCCTTCAAATAATTGATTTTATTAACCTTACCAAATAGAAGTACGACAGATTTATTGGGATTAGTTATAAGATTGTGTTTTTTTGAAATTGCATATATGGAATCAAGATCTGTATTGATATTAGATATTGCGTTATGATAATCCTTAAATGGAAAAGAATGCAATAGCTGGCAATCATCGGCAAACATTTTCATTTTACATGTTGAAACGTATTTATAAAAAGTAGAAGTGTATATGATGAACAGCAGTGGCCCTAGGATAGAGCCCTGCGGAACACCGTTGTTTACAGCTTCAAACTGAGAGAACTCCTGCAAGACTTTCACACTTTGAAATCTGTTGGATAAATAGCTATTAAATAATTTTAGAGCCGATGGTGACAATCCTATGTTTTCAAGAATCGCTAATAATACAGGGTGATTAATGGTATCAAAGGCTTTACTGTAGTCAAGTAGTGTAAGTGCTGTTATATTGTTTGAGTCAGTAGCTGATATTATTTCATCGGTGACATAGAGTAATGTCGTTGTGCAACTTCGATTAGGTCGAAATCCAGATTGAATGTCAGGTAATATGTGATTGTCATTTAGATATTTTCTTAATTGAACATTCATCACTTTTTCTAAAAGTTTTGATAAAACTGGCAAAATGCTAATAGGCCTGAAATCTTTAAACTCGCTGGGATTCGGTACTTTTGGAACTGGTATAATTATTGATTTTTTCCAACTTTCAGGGAACATGTTAGTAGCCAAGGAAGAATTAATGATATGAGTAATGTAGGGAATCAACAGTGGACAGCATAATTTTAAAATATCTATGTTTAAGTTATCGTGTCCAGTTGCTTTACTCTTTAATTCACCTATTATTTTAAGAATGTCAGCGGCATCAACCGAGGAAAATTTGAACAATTGTTGACTATCAAGGATTTTATTGCTTTTATAAAATTCAATGAGATTATCAACATCCTGTTTGTTAGATATCGTTGGAATTGAATTTAAAAAATAATTATTGATTTCATTGGGTTTTTGGAGATGACTTGGAATACTATAATTAGGGTTACGCCCTATATTTAAGACCTTTAATTCATCCCATAACCGTTTGGAATTACCGATATCAAGTCTTTGTTGAAAAAATACCCGCTTTTCTTGTTTAATCATAAAATTGACTGAGTTCCGCAAGGTCTTATAATAGTCCCAATCAGCTGGCATTTTTGACTTTTTATATTTTTTGTAAGCTTTGTCACGTAAGTCACTAGCAAATCTAATGGTATCAGTTAACCATGGTGCTTTTCGCTTTGTTATTTTTATTATCCTTAATGGAGCATGCTCATTTAATAATTGAATTACATTATTGTTTAAAAATTCAACTTTGTCGTTGATGTTGTTCAAATAAAATATGCATTGCCAAGGAATCATCATTAAATCATGATTAAACTTGTTGACATCAAAATATTTGAAGGCTCTAATTGTTTTATATACAGGAGCTTTTGCGGTGTTCATTAAATTTAAATCACAGAACACTAACTCGTGGTCAGCAAAGTCGTAATTACAAGCGCCAGAGGTTTGAACAATGTTAGTAGAGTTTACTAAAATAATATCAATTAGAGTTTCATTTTTCTCACTTATACGTGTAGGGGTTGAAATAATCTGTTCAAAATCAGTAGCATCAAGCATTGAGTTGAAATAACTAGTCTCCGGTAATTTTGTTTTGATCATATTTATATTTACATCTCCCAAACAGCATACGTTATCACACATACTAGAGGTCATTGTGAGCGATTGCTCCAATTCATCACAGAATATCTTGTAGCTTATGCTTTGCGGTCTGTAAATACAACCAACGGCCAGAGTTTTATTTCCGGTTTTAATCTTGACCCAGACTTGTTCAATGTTATTGTTGGATAACAATTTTGTGCATTTTAGTGAATTTTTAATATATAAGCACACTCCACCACCTCTACCTACCCTATCTTGGCGAAATAATTTGTAGCCTAGTATATTGATACTTTCATCCACAATATCAGCAGTACACCAAGTTTCGCTGATAGCTATTACATCATATGGATTTTCGTTTAAAAAAGATTTTAGTTGTGATAATTTCGGAATTAATGACCTTACATTGACATGCGCTAGCTGCATTGCAATAAGTAATAAGTAACAGAATTATATATTCAAAACAATGTAGAACAGTAGTATTTCAAGCTAACCCTGCGCACATCTGCTCCTAAATTCTCATGTGTAATAGAGATAACAGCACTGGATAAATACTTAAAAATATAGATAAATTTAGAATAAAGTACAATGTGAATTAGAGGGAGATACAAAAATCAATGTGTTAAAGTAAGGGTATTTAATTTACAGCTTAAAGATTTTAATTTATGTTGTTACAATAATTGCATTTAAATCTTCACAACAACCGATATGCCTGATAGTTTTGTCATCTAACTTTAATCTAACTTTAAATAATCATTAAAATGACGTATTATATGTGTTAGTTCTATTACAACTTTTTAAATTAGTCGTCGATGTATTTATTGATATGCATGCATGCATAGTTTATTAAAAATGCATCCCTTATACTCGACAACTAATATATAGTGTGCTTTATTAACCTCTAATTTGGGCAAACAGTGGATACTAACAAAACAAAAATGGTGGTATAGATGAGGAGCAGCTCCATCATCAATTACTTAATTTTGCCAGAGGCGTCTGGTACATCATGTTATGAAAACCAATATCTTAAGCGATTTTCGAGAAACGGCAAGTCTCAACAGACTGTAAACACTTTACAAATGCACTGAATATGAATTATGACGCGAAACTCGTGATATTGCAGAGTTTAATTTCATACAGCGTACTGCATGAAAACCGAATTCATTTAAATGCATTGGACATTTCCAGTTTCTCACTGCAAAGTACCTGCACGGTAAAACGGCTCAAGTATTAATATTTTATTGACGTTTTCAATTTATAAATGCGAACTTTATTCAGTGGCTTTCTCAATAAAACGACGAAAAAAAATTGAAATACGATTTTCAAGGGTATTTAGAGTTTATTGAATACAATTTGTGTGTGTGTAGTTGGGGATAATGCATGCTTCGCACAAGTTAAACTCGTTTATTTTCGGAGAATTCGTTTCACATAGACGCAAAGTGGGCTAATATCAGAAGCTATGCCCACGCTAAACGTTTTTGAATATTGGTAGGTATTATTGGTAGAGTAAAAAGGCAAGTACTATTCAATTTGTCTTCACACAAACTAGCCACAATAGTTTTAATGGTATCCGGAAGATTCACCGAAAACCAATTCACCGAAAGCAATTCACCGAAAGCAATTCACCGAAAATCAATTCACCGAACAAGCAATTTACCGAACAAGCAATTCACCGAATCATCGAAAAATAAATGGATATAAATTACATGAAATATGTTACTGTGTAATAATTGCTCTATAGCTGTGGAAATAAATACGTAAAACAACGTTTGAGGGTCCAACCACCTTATGAAGTCATAATTAAAAACAATAAAAATATGAGTAATAAATACTTAACCCCAAAAAGTGTAACCAATGTAGAAAATAGGATGGTCAGTCACAATATATTACTTTCTGATCTTTGATTAACATATTTCATGTAATTTATATCCATTTATTTTTCGATGATTCGGTGAATTGCTTGTTCGGTGAATTGCTTTCGGTGAATTGGTTTTCGGTGAAGCTTCCTAGACCCGGTTTTAATATCTGCTTGTGTAGTAGAAGCTTATTATGTACTAACAGAGCGGAGCTTCTACATAGTAGCTAATACATTTTTCGGTTTCTAATACCCAACTCCTCTCTTTTCTCTTTTCTTTGGATTTTTCCTTAGTTTCCTTTTTTCGTCCACTAATTTTTTAATTTCCAGTGGGTGGTTGTAACCAGCCGGTAATCTCTTGTAATGTAATAAAACGATATTATTTTACACCTGCAGGCGAAAGCAATAAATTTACCTATGTGTTCATTTAAACAGAATTTCAGCAATAATATCGCATTTAAAATTCATACGCTTCACGGACAAAATCTATATTCCCCCGACGGATAAAAAACTAAATAAAATTGCCAATGTAAATAACAAAATAAACCGAACTGTATTTTCCCAGCGGCATATTGGCTTCGCATTGATTTTATTGACAATTATTATATAAAATCGAGTTACATATTTATATTCGTTGTTGGATCTGAATGCGGTTTAAAACGCAACACTCCACCATCTCCCGGTCTGTTGTAATTATTCGAACAAAGTACAGCTGAACAAATGACGTCCAGAAAAACATCAATATTAATTAAAATCGATTAACTGTATCTAATTATTGTACAATTGGTTTTAATCACTGGCGGCAATTGAAATTTCGTTAGTCTTTTATGGAACGATTAATTTTGTTCGGTGTTTAAAATTGATTTCGGATTGTCCGTACGCTTCGAATAAAATAGCGACCATTTTGTTTCGGTATTTACACAGAACTGCACTTTTGGAGGATTTAATCCTCGTTTCAATCAATGCCGTGTTATCGAGAAAATTAGTAGAGAACAATAACACTTTTAACATTGGCACTAACATAAACCGAATTCCGCTAATGATGTGGATTTAATAATATGGATTATTTGGTTTGTTTTTAAAGAAAACGCAAAAGGTTTTACCATTTTTGCTTTAAACGTCTTTAAAACGATTAAAAACAACGCCTGATTATGAAATGAATGTTGTAGTAAAAAATCAGATGAAAACTATTCAGGTTTGTTACTACATTTTGGCCTTATACGAGGTAAGCGCCAAAATTTCCTGGCCTGACATAGATCTAGGTATCGCAGGTGGGTCAAAATTTTTTAATACATTGTTTTATTCTTGAGGCTTTCGCGGCCGTTATCCATA